>CM031238.1:194300411-194420363 GCA_018340775.1 Taxus wallichiana var. yunnanensis
GGATGAGTATAAATTTTCCCTCATATTGATATTTTAAGCATCGATGGAGGTTGATGGAACCTGTGATGCATTGTCGAATCTAGGAGCATCGAGGATCATATTGTAGTGGAATTTTCCTTCAATAATGTAAAAATCTCGTGAAGCGAGTTTCTTACCCACCGAATGGGTAGGACTGATTCTAAAGTATCCTGGCTAACCGATCGTTAAATGATCGAAGGGTGAAAGGTGGTGGTGACACTATGTTCTTTAGTAGCTTAAGTTGCTCAAATGTGTGGGAGGAAATGACGTTAAGTGCAGCAGCCACATCAATCATAGTGTGTTTTAATGTAGTGTTGTTGATTTGAACTGAAATAAAGAGGGGAGCCTCTAAATTCTCGGAGAGAAGAAAGGGGAGGGATTTCATAATCCTCGAAGGAAATGGCGGTTGATGGTCTATTTAATCCATCAACCATCTCGAAAAAAGGTTAGGGCTCATCTGAATTCACAGGATATGGCGCATATTATCAATCAAAAGCTTAGCGATCTTTGTGGAGATGATTGAATGAGGTCAAAGAGACATTTTGACTTGGAGCATGGGTAAGTTATTTCATAACACTTTCCTTAAGCGACACATGAATCCGAGCCCGAGGTGAAGCGAAAAAATAGAGACCTAAGGTCTCGAGGTGATGAGAAAAGAGGAACTCCTTCTAGGGGCCACAGAAATGACAACCCGTGGCCGAGATGTAGATGATGATAGATTATCATATTGTTGTGCTCTAGTGGTGATATGAATTGTGTCAATTTGAGAAGGTGGAAGATCATCCATAGTGGAATTAATAGAATTAGAGGTGCAGGTAGACCTTTCGAGCTCGATGTAGTTGAGATGACGGGAGATACTTGTTCCTCCTCCGCTTCCAACAGAAGATCACTTTCTTCTAAGAGGCTTGCTAACAACATATTGAAGGGATTTACATCCCTCGGTGTCAGTGACTTGGAGTGCGGTGATAAGCACAAATCAAATCGAAGTTTAACCATGAAGGTTTTACTCCTTTAGGGATTATAAGGTTTGATTAGAGGAAGATATATAGATGAAGATTGGATAAGTTGGCAAATAATTCTAGAATCCGGTAGACAAAGATGAGGATAGAGATGCGAAGGTGCCTCATTCACCTTAACAACTGTTGAGGTAAAAGAATCTCTGCATATCTGGTTTGACAATCTTTTTATGGATCGTTTTGCTTTTCTCGACATCGAGGAAAAATAACCTTGCAGGTGCTTCGAGAGTGGAAGTAAGTGAGGCAAGATTGATTTCGATGGATGGAGGAGGAGATCCTAAGTTAGATTTTGAAGATGACAAAGATGTGACAAGTGTTGTGGTATTCGAGAGATGAAGAACGCTGGGCTTGGTCAAAACAGATGACGATTTAGATAAGGCTTGATTTAGATGAGTGAGGAGCTCCAAGAGAAATAGGTTTGATAGGAGGAATAAAGGGTGCCTTGGCTTTTGGTGGTAAAGATGATGGTTTTGATAAAAGAAGTGACGTCTTTCCAAAGATGTAAATCCACTTTACGAGGCACTTAGGTGAAGAAGGTGTTGAAGAAGATGATGGTTTTGATGGTGTTGTAGAAGAAGAGGCCTTTTCAAAGTGGATAAATCCAATCTTTTATCGAGGAAGTGCAGAGAGGGATTTTGAGGGAAAGCACCAAGAGTCTTGATAGTCCGAAATATTGGTTTTCCTTTTCGAGGATGGTGATAACTTGATCGCATAAGGTGATTGTAACCTTTTCGGGGGAAGCAAATGGGAGCTACCGATGATGCAACATTTGAATTTAGTTTTCTTGGTCTAAGTTCAAGAACCGAAAGTATAGGTTTTGGTGCTATTTCTTTAGAGTTTTCCTTAGTAGGTAAGGCAAGCATCGGTGATGGAAGAAGTGGATGATGAAGAAGTAGTTCTTGTGAGGAAGATACTTCGGATATAGTAATTGTGGGTATAATTAATGTAGGAAAGGAAATGGGAAGAGTTAAAATCAAGATGCTTCCATCGGTAGAGAATTTGGTATGACTATAGGTATGTTCACCAATGGCATATTCGCGGCGAGAATGGGAGCAACAGAAGTAGATGTATTCATAGTGGAAACTTGAAGGGATGTAAATGCCTCAAGCATCAAAAGAATGTCGGCGATTTGAGACGGATGAGGATGACACTATCTTTAGCATGGATGGAAGATCAGATAAAGAGGTAGAGAGAGATGAATCCATATTTAATAATGGAGAAATATTCAAAGATGGATTGTCTGAAGATGGTGGAATCTCAGAGATTAATGGAGTGGGAGGAAGTTCTGATTTAGTCGACATGTTCATAGATGGCTTAGGTTTAGAAGAAGATTCTTCAGTAGAAATGAAGCTGATAGTATGAGTGTTTGGTTTTTGAGACCCTGAAGCATCATTGTTCGGGGAATGATTGGGAAAAGGTTGTTTAAAGACATCAATCACTGATTTAGGGGAGCATTTGGGTTATCAGAATGAGCTTGCCTTTATTAATGAATTTTGGACAATATTTTGAAGGTGCGACATCGTTGATATGTCATGGCCTTTGGTTCTATGATAACGACAGAAGTCATTTTCCCTATACCAGAATGGTCGTTCTTGGCTCTCATCAAAATTTCTAATAGGGGGAAGTTCGATCATGTGAACTTCCAACATTTTTTCTAAGATAGAAGCATATGATTCCCCCAATGAAGTAAAAGATTGAGATGATGAGGGTCCTTTTCGAGAAGATGAAGAGTCTCTCCATGGTGTTTGATTAGAAGTGTTATCAGCTCGTGATGTTTTTAATATGATAGTGTTGGTGGACCCCTGATTCTTGTCTTTGTTAGAAGCGGAAGGGTTTGATTTTGTAAACCGAGAAAAATCTGGTTTAGATTTAGAGTGAAGTTTTAACTTCCCTTGTTCAATGGCACGGGACTCAAGTTTGCGTGCCATCGTAAAGGATTCTTCAAATGTGTGAAAGGTTTGAATCCTTAAAGTGGAAGAAATATGATTAGCACAAGATCGAGTAAACAACTCGATCTGTTGAGATTGAGGGAGGGAGAAAGACAATTGATTTATTATACCTCTCCAATGAGTGACAAAGTCTGCAATAGACTCGTCATCGAATTGATGAATGTTATAAAGATCTGTAATCGAGATCTTATGTGTGATATTTATTGAAATTTTTCAACAAACATCTGAGCTAATTGAGAGAAAGAAAATAGGGAGTGTTGGGGAATGTTATTATACCAGTCTAAAGTAGGCCCTGCTAGAGACATAGGGAAAGTATGGAGCATAAGCTCTTGATCCTGGACTATAAGGTAGCAAGCGTGCTTGAATGCTCACAGGTGCTATTGAGGATCCTCTCGGATATGAAATTTTGAGAACTTAGGAAGTTCCCATTGGGGAGGATAAGGCTTAAAATCCATTGATGGATGAATCGGTTCATTACACACTTCTTCAAAAAGTATGAAGGATGAGCCCCTTTGGTGGAGGCTTCAGGTCTGTGATTTTCTTGAAAATAAATTTGGAGCGACGTCAGATTGAGGAGGAGGGCATGTTGGTATGTCCTGCATAAGAAGAAAATGGTAGGATTTTGTTGAGGCGTTAATGGGGATTCATCTACTGATTAACAGGATGATAAGAGGAATAACTAGGCATTATGGGTGATGCCTGGTGAGGTATTTGTTGTGAAGGAGCTTGTGTATAAATAGGCAGTGTGAGATGACAAGTGGTTGAGAGAAAGGTGGTTGAATGAAAGAGCGGACTTGTGATTGGTGAGATCTACACTTGTCAGATTGAATCGGAATGGATTGAGGAATATGGGTGTTGATTTGATTGGATATGGTGGGGAACAAACTATGAATGAGGCTTTTGACTACTGGATTGGTTATTAAGGGTCGATCGCTAGAGGATGGGTAAAGGTCACATCATTTGGAGCATTGGAAGAAAGACCTAGTTGGAGGGTGAGAAGAAGGAACCAACCTTGAATGACTCGTAGAAGGGGTTGATTCACGAGAGAGTCACCGACCACGAGACGTAATAGGCGCATAGAAGAATTAACAACAATCTGTGAGAGCATGGATGCACTCATCATAGCTAAAGAAGAGGGCCTCTCAAAAGTAGGTTGTGGAGTAGCCGAGGTAGCCGTGGCACTAGGGATAGGCAAGATCATTTGAGACCTATTGACATGGTTGGTGGAAGAGAAAAAGGAGGCATAGATGTGCCACCACCCTCTTCAGTGGTTCGAGTGAGAAAAAGTCATGCTATTTTTCTATAAAATCACAGGATGGTTCATGAGAATAATCATAAACTTCTTTAGATTGGTGGTCACTGATCGAGATATTTGAATAGACTTATGCACTAGATAGTCCATAAGGGCTCTTGGGTTGTGATCAAGGAGTGCCTGAAATTCAGGATCTCCATGAGGAACATACTCTATATCAGAAGCAGATGATACTCTTCGAAGGACTGGGGAAGGCTGGACGTGATGGGATCACTTTAGGATGATAGAAAGGATTATATGACCAAGATGGGGAACCAACTAATAGTGGTCCCGAGGAAGACCAGGGGTGCCGAAACATCCACATTAGTGGTGATCTCGGATGAAGAAGGGGCCAGTTGAGCCATTTTTCTAGATTTTTGACCGGGTGATGACCGTCATAAACAAGTAGAAATATAGAAAAAAGATTGACCTAACTAATGCACAGACAATTCAAGCAGTGTAGGTGATTATCTTTTTTAAGTTTTCATGCTTTTAAGAAAGAAAATATTAGGGAAGGCTTTTAGAAACAGGAACTACTCAGATAGCCAAACTAAGGATGGTTTGGGGAATGTTTTGGTGAGGAGTCCCAGAAGGCACTTCAGTAAAAGACCAGTATGTGGCTTGATATAGGGGCCTACCCCCGCACTTCACACACCACTGCGATAAGGGAGTCGGGTGCTTTGCCAATATATACCAGAACTTCGTGAATTTATAGCGTGGCCCGAGTACCGCGTAGGCTCTTCCTCTTGGATGTCACTTCCAAGTAGGCGAGGCCAGGGAAGGAATTTTTGTTTAAATGCTTAATACCTAGTGATTTTGGCTTTGTGTGCAAGGGTGAAAAATAAAAATCAAATAGTGTCACTACCGATTTTGATCAATTTTCCAACCTATTTAGAAAACTAGATGAAGAACATACAACAGAAATGACAAAGAAAAAGTTCTTTTTAAGCACTAAAAATGAAGTGTTTGATTTTGATGAAGACAAGTCAAACAAGTTCTTTCCCAAATGTGATTAAATTCTTTTTAAGCACCAAAATCGAAATGTTTGAGTGTGATAGAAAACAAACAAACAAGTTCTTTTTAAGTTCTTAAAAAGGAGAAAACACCAGTAAAAGAGAAATACCTGTAGATTTAGCTCTCTAAGGTGTGTGGACTTCAAAAAGTGCGTTGTTGAGCTCTTCCCCTCAAACAATCCATGAACAAGCAAAGTGCTCCACAAGAAAAGGTTAAGCAAACATGCAAACAAATCCAGAAAGATATATCAGATAATAGTAGAATGAAAATTTCTATTTAAGAAACTAGAAAACTTTCAAGGAAATAACAATTTTGCATAAAGAGATGAATCAAAAATGCAATCTTGAAATCAAATGAAAGATTTACTAATATTTGAAATAGAAATTGGGATTTAGATTTGCAAGAAAGAAAAACTTTGACTTTGCAAATTATAAATGAAAGAAGCAAGACCAAAATGAAGGAAGGAAATGCTTAAGGAAAACTGATGAAAATCAGTGAAGAAAAAGAACAAAAGCTCAAAACTGGAAAAGAAATGAACTTACCAATAGGGACTTTGGTTGGGTCCCACCAGCATGCCAGAATGTAGATCAAGAATTTCGTGCTTGTTACCTATCCAAGTTAATGTACCAAACTAAACACAAAAACCTGAAAAACTCAAATGAAATCAATACCTGATAGATAAGACAAGATCCGAAGATGTAGATGGAAAAGAAAGCCGATGTAGACAAAATGGGTGCACATGAGCAATCCTGCAAAGTAGATCGAGAAACCTGTGAGACACAGATACTTGACAGAAAAAGACAACGTTAAAAGATATTTGGGTGGACTTGCCCTGAAAAGCGGGTCGAGAAGCGATAAGCTCCCTCGGCGGATGTCAGTCCATGCATTTTCAATTAAAGAAAGAAGCATACATGATAAAAGATGTAAGTAAATGTCTAGATTTTCTGATTAAAAATGACAGACAGAATGTAAACAGTGGACAGAAAGCAACAGAAAATAGGAAACTATGAAAACAATGTTGGATTTGTGTTACCTAAATTCTTTTACCTATTTGCGTAGGATGATCGGTGTCGATTGGGTGAATCGGCGATTGATCAATAGGCTCAATCGGCATTGCCCGGGGACAATTATAGGGAAGAAGGTTGAGAAATGGACAATGAAGGCTAGATCATCAATGTCTTTGGATCTGCAGGAGCTGTAGGGATACTGACAAAGCTCCACCTTATAGATGCAGGAATAGAGTCACCAAGAGATTGATGGAGGCTCATGATGTCGATGTTGTAGGAGCAGAGTAATGGTACTCCTCTCAGGGATTGATCTAGATAGAATTCACTCTCTTGATAGATGATGCTCGGGCTTGATGCTCAAAACTCTCTATCATTCTCTTTGTCTAACTAGAACTAAATTTTGGCCCTGTATTTATAATTGGCAACGGAGATAATCGAAGCGTCATTCGAAAAATCAGCGTCGATCGAGTACCAATCGGTGCCGATCAGGGAACAGACTCCCAAAATGGCCAAAAAGGACATTTTGGAAAGATGAAAGTGTATCCTTCGACTCAAATACGGGAAATATCCCACTGCATGGTTTGGGGGAGGAGAAATAGGGGGATAGATGGATAGAATTGATATGGGAGGTTAGGAATTGATATGGGGTAGATAAGTGGTTAAGATACATGTAAAAAGTGTAATTAAATAGTTAATATTTAATTATCCATGGGTAAAACACAATGGGGTATAATAAACTTAGGATAGATGTTTAAATCAAATATTTAAGTAATACCCTAAGGGAGAAGTGGTGATATAAAGGTGCCCAGGTTACCCGAGAGGATAAACGAACCCAGGGGACACTAAATTGGGTAACCAATTTTAGGTGTCTACACATGGCCATAAATAAAATCACAATTAAGTATTGTTTCACAATTCCAAGATTGGATGATATGATGGATGTGCTAGTGGGGATCCTGATATTTTAGCAAGATTGACCTATGGAGTGGCTACATACCGAGGTCCCGTGAAGGATGAATGAAAAAACATATTTTAAAATAAAAGATGGATTGTACGAGTGGATGTTGATGCCATTTTGGCTATCTAATACACCCAATACATTCATTAGTTTAATGAAAAGGGTACTCAAGAATAAAATGGTAGTTTTGTTATTTTCCATTTTGATGATATTCTTATATTGATAAGATAGTGGAAGAACACTTGTTACATATGAATTTGGTGTTAGACTTGTTATGTAAATAGAGTCTATATGTAAACTTGAATAAATGTAGATTTCTTCATAAGAGTCTTATTTTGTTTTTTTGAGTTTGTCATATTAGTGGATGGAGTGAGGATTGATGAGGAAAAAAACTAAAGGCAATTATGGAATTTCCTATTCAAGGAATGTGATAGAGGTTAGTAGTTTTCATGGATTGGTGAATTTTTATAGGAAGTTCATTAAGAATTTTAGTAGCATTGCTGCACCTATAATAGAGTGGACAAAGGGGAGGGAGTTTGTATCAACTAAGGCAACAACATGTAGTTTTTAATTGTTTAAGAAGTAAGTGTCATAAGCACGTAGATTTGGTATTGCCAAATTTCAAAGCAAGGTCTTAAGGTCACCATGATTCCTCACATGTCATGATGGAGTCAGGATCTTGGTGAAGACGAGCAGACGGCCTATGGTATTCTTTAGTGAAAAGATAAATAAATTTAGGAGGAAATATTCTACTTATGATGTGGAATTTTATTCTATTTTTAGGCATTAAGGAACCTAGAAAACATTACTTGGTAGCTAAGGAATTTATACTCTTCTTGAACATGAAGCCTTAAGGTATGTAAACACACAAAAGAAACTAAATATGTAGGTAGGAAAAATGGGTTTCATTTTTTCAAGAATATTCTTTTATATTAAATCATAAGTCGTGTAAGAAGAATTAAGTTGCTAATGCCTTGAGTAGGCGTGTATCACTTTTGACAACAATGGAAAATGAAGTAATAGGATTTGAGGTAGTTAAGCAATTAGAAAAAGGTGATCTTGAATTTGGTGATGTTGTGAGACAACTTAAGGACACTACAGTAGGTAGTGTTTCTTCTTATTATTTTATGTAGGATGGCTATTTATTCATGGGGAAACAATTATGCATCCTCGTTGGTTTAATGAGAGAAAATATTATAAGAGAATCGTGCATAGTGGGAGGTTGGCTCGACACTTTGGTATAAGTAAGAAAATTGATCTTGTTGTAGAAAATTATTATTGGCCAAAGGTAAAGAGGGACGTAAGTAGGATTTTAAGAAGATGTATAGTTTGTGAAATGGCTAAGGTCCATACATTGAATATTAGGTTGTATATGCCATTACACATCCGTACTGAGCCATGGGTTGATTTGAGTATGGATTTTGTGTTAGGAATTCCTAACACATAGTGAAGGAATGATTATATCTTTGTTGTGGCTGATAAATTCTCTAATATGGCACATTTCATTACTTGTAAAACAACTAGTGATGTTTCTAGAGTTGTAGATTTGGTTTTTTTAGAAGTGGTAAGATTACATGGAGTTCCAAGAAAAGCAATCACTTTAGATCGGGACACAAAGTTATTGAATCACTTTTAAAGAATTTGTGGAGGAAAATGGGGACACAACTATAGTTCAAGTAATGCATATCACCCCAAACCGATGGGAAGACAAGAGTAGTGAACAAAAGCTTGGGAAATCTCCTACGTTGCATAGTTGGAGAAAATCCAAAAAAATAGGACTTAGCTTTACCACAAGCCAATTTTGCCTATAATATCTCGGTAAATAGGTCAATAGGGATGTATCCTATATCTAAGGTTACATATGGTAGGAATCCAAATATGGTCTTATATTTTATTGTGCTACCCGATGGAGATAAAACTAGTGATGATGTAGAAGCATTTGCAGAACACATTCTACAGTTGCAGGATGAAGTGAGGGAAAACCTGAAAGTGAGTAATGCACAATATAAAGTAGATGCGAGATACTTGCAGTAAGAGATTAAAGTGTATTCAAATAACGATATATGGTGATGGTTCATCTTAGAAAGGAGAGGTTTCCAAAAGGGACATATAATAAACTAAAGTATAAGAAGATTGGGTCATGTAGGATTCTAAAGAAAATGAGTGATAATGCCTACAAGGTGGAGCTACGAGAAAATTTGTTATCTCACTATTTTTAATGTTTCTAACTTAGATAATTTTCATGCCATGGTGAAAATGTTGTGGAGAAGGATGAAATAAACTAGGAGCAATAGATGCAAGAAGAAGAAAAAGAAAGGGTAATGCGTGTCTTGGATGAAAGAAAATCACTATTACACATTGGAGCTAAAATCATATATTTGAGTACAAAGTGATAGAAGTCTTACATTGAAGAATAAAAACTTGGATTCTTGAGTGGGAGTTGATGAAGATTAAAAGTGGCAAAATTACGTGAATTCATATACACCGAAATCGTTAGGAGTTGCAATTCATTTAAACCAGGGGAAAATGAAGTGGGGACATAATTTGTGGAGACCATAAATTTCATCCTACCATTGGATCATCTTGAAATTTTATGGTGGTAGATATACATTAGTATTATCATGGGGTCAAATTTTCTTGCAAGGTTAGGGCTATTTTGACATATTTTAGGGGGCTAGATTCCTTCATTTAGTTGCCTAAAATTGGCTTTAAATGTTTGTTTTTAACTTTTGACTAGGTCTTAGAAGTTTAATAACTTTTATTGTGCTTGTTAGAATAAGTTAAAAAAAAAATTGTGAACCTTAATTTATGAAGGCGTATTTGGATCAAAAATTTTAGGGCCATCGAGTTGTTTTTTAGTAGGTAATTTTTGGAAGTTTAGGATTTTTGCATTTTAGGATTTTTAGAGTAAACGTGAAATAAAGGAGGATTGTAATGATGTAAAAATTAGTGTGGATTCCAAAATTATAAGAAATCTATTTTAAAACTTCTATGTTTTCTTTACAAATATGTTAATGTGTGTCTTGAAGGTATTTCAACATCAATAGGTATCATAGTAGGATTTGATCTTGCGGGAATAGTTAAGGTAACATATTACATTTTTTGTGTAATTGTTTCCTCTATTTTATATAATAATTTATATACAAGGAGGAGGCTATGCGAAGATTAAAGGCATATATCATAAGTTTATAGAGACAAGTTTGACCTCAAAACAAGAAGTTACCTCCTTTGAAGGAGACATGCAAATGGGGATGTGGACCCAGGATAGTGATGTTGAAATAGTGTAAGTACCTCCATTAATGAATGAAGGATGAGATGAATATGAAAATGATAGAGATGAAGACACCTTGAATGAGATACAATTCAAGAAAATATTAGTCAAGATTTAGAAGGAAAGAATGATGGCATCAATATTATTTTCCATATTATGGTTAAGGATTATGACCAGAGGAGTTGATTGACTAGTTGAATCACATGGAAAAATTATTTGAGTGGAAAACTCTTTTAGAGGAGAATAAGGTTAAGTTTTCATCCACTATGTTGTCCCTACATACATTGATGTGTGGTGATCACCTACAAAATGAAAGAAAAAGGAATGGAAATGCCAAGATCTGAAATTGGAATAAAATGGTAAACAAGTTGAAAGAAAATATTCTTGTGTAGATTATAATCCTTCAAACTCTTTCAAAGGTTCCAAAAACCTAAGATAGAAGGATCTTAAGATTGAGGAGTATACCAATGAATTTTCCAAGTTTCAATTATGGTGGAATAGGGAGAGTCACGAAGAAAAGAAGGCTATGCAGATATATAAATGGGTTGAGTTATACCATACTGAGATGAGTGAAAGGTATGCTCTAGATCCATATCCTGGATGATGTTTACCAACTCGCATTAAAAGAAGAAGAAAAGAACAAGAGGAATAATTTTAGAAAAGGTGTGAAGAGAGTGCCATCAACATTTCTAATTAGAGACAAAGCTAGATTTGAACCTATAAAAGGTGAATTATCTAGTGTAGAAGGGAATAAAGATTATGGTCAAAGTAATGGTAACTACAAAAAGATTTAGGGGGGTTTCAAAGGGAAGAGGTTATAATGAGGATGGGGCTACAATATCCCCAAAGGTAATATACATGTTATAAATGTGATGAAGAGGACATAAAGCTTTTAAGAGTCCTCTCACTATCCTACACATGATAGACATTAAAGGAGAACAACCACAAGTAAATATTTTGAAGTTGAAGAGGAAGAAGAAATAGACATATGATTGGAAACTTGGGTGAAACACTTATTGATGATTCATGTCCTTTAGAAGGTGTTTGAGTTCTAAGCTCATTCACGTAGTGTATATTTGTAGCCTAGATGTTTGTACTTTTTTTTTCACACTTTCTTCCACCTCTCGCTCCTTTTTATGCATGTTTTGGCCTTTAGTGTCGAACCACCACCCTGCAGGGGTAGGATTTGTAAAACCGCCACCCAGAAGGGTGGGTCTATGTGCTTTTTTTATAGAACTCTTCATGTGTAATTTAGACACCATGATTTCACTTAACTTGACTTCCAAGGTGTGTTTGTGAACCAAATTGTCTAAAAATAGTCTTGTTTGCATGGTGTTCCTTCCCTCTTATATTTTTAAATAGATTTAATTAGTTTGAACTGCCTCTTCACATGATTTATTTCCCCATGCTTCCTTGTGCATGAAGGCACATCCTAGCCAATTCCTATATATTCAATGTTTGTATTCAAGAAAATGGCCTGAGATTTTTGTGTATCTTGCATAGTATTGCCACAATCTTGCTGGAAATTGCATAGCCAAGCTCTGTTCACTTGTGTTATCTCTCTTCCACTTGCATTGTAACCAAACTTCCTTCAAGCTTCCATTGCTCAAGCACCTTCTCTTGTTGTTGCCTTTGCATTCCCAATTCCTTGGACTCATATGGACACACAAAGAAAGAAAGGATAAACTAAGGGAACAAATACATATACAACTAGATTTGCCAAAGCTCTTGCTTATCCAAGTTGGAATTATTTTTTTTTTTCTTCATTTATTCAAATTATCAATTCTAAATTATTCATTTCAAATCCATATCAAATAGAGTAGTAAAATTGTTTCATTTCAATTAATCAAGCAATTGAAAATAGATCAAATCATTAGAAAGCTTTCTCTTTAACATTACCAGGGAAGTTGTAGGGAACAATAGCTCTTTTGGAGCTGTGATTTGTTCTCTACCTCGAGGTAGGGTTGAGGGGTTTTGATTAAATTAGTTTAGTTTTTTTAGATCTAGATTCACATACTTGCACAAGTAATTAGCTACAACCGGTTGATTACTTGTATTTAATTTCATTTATTAGATTAGAAGCATTGTTTAAAATCCTAGAAAAGATCAAAAATATTTACTTTTTCTATATTAGTTTTTTTCATTGTTTTGTTCAGATATGTTGTGAAAATACCAAAAACATAGTTTAAATTTCCTTTGATAGTTAGTTTTCTTTTGTCGATCAATTCAATTTCATTTACATGACCATCAAAGGTCCATGACAAGAGAAAACATTCTGTTGTGATCCATTGGTCCCACAACCCAATGGATCTGAGTTATTGATCGACATTGATACAAGTTTATGCTTAGTTCTATGCACACCTGCTAGGTATTATGAGAAGATAGAACAATTAAACACATTAAACATTGCAGTTGATCAAGCCTATGATTATTGGATTGCTCTGGCAATAGGGCTTGATTACGCATATGACCATACAGAGACCACAACCTCCACGAGTTCACGGTTGTGATCCCCAGGTCCCACAACCCAACATGCCTGTTGACCAATTAAACATCAACATTGGTTTACATGCACTAGTATTTAGATCATCACCACTTCCACCTGACATTATTGCACAACTTTCATGTTGAACATAACATCCGATTAGGCTAAGGCTTTCTGGACTAGACCAGAAAACCTCCCATAGACCATGTGGTTTCATTATGCCTCTTGTTCTCACTTCCATGACCTTGTCTGGAAATCTATATGAGGCATCCACATGTCACTTTCCACGTGTTCCACAACCAGTAAAGAAGAATCTCGACAGAGCTCGATATTGACTAGAGCCTCCGAGTAGCCATTCTATCTCGATCATTTCATTACGCCACTTCAGATTAGGATGAATTTTTTTGCCTTAGACTCACAGATCCTGATATTGTGTGTTGAAGACATAAGGTTTCCTCATTAGCTTGTATATCATTATCACACACACATCCATTTCCATTCTACACCGGTTGTCTCAGCACGACTCTTGGGAGGTTAGATGAAAAGAAGGTCACGTGTTGATTTTATTTCATACAAATTAGTGAACCCGACATGAAGAGCTAGTCTCTAAACATTTCCATTTTCTTCATCCATCTTTCCTCTATCCCATTATTTTTGGGTATTCTTATACCCCTCGAATATGTCAGGATATGATGAATACGATTTACCCATCTTGGGTTTTGATGCGTATAACTATCAAACAAGTAGACAAGAATGGTCACCTTCGCTCTCTACATGGGAAGATAACTATTCAACTACTCAGGCTAAAAATCCTCTTCCTCAGGGAGCCAATGTTGGTTCCTTCGTATGGATTGAGGAGATTGACCAAATCACACAAGACACATCCACCTAAGCAGCTCAGCTAAGCTCTGACAACATGACATTTTCATTGGAGGCAGGTTCATCTCCTCAGGTTTTGTTTAGACAACCCATTAGCATGCAATCTGACCAACTCCCACCTCTAGATGAGGATTACTTAGCACGATACGCCAAAATGAAAATAGTGCTTTCAAGAATATAAAATAGGATTTTGATAGGTTGCAAGGACATGTTGATGTCTTGCTCAAAAACAATAACACTACCCCTCCAACAACGGAAAACATTTCCAATGAGGGGTGGAAAAATAATGAACAATTCATAGTAGGATACCATACTCCTCAACAACCTCCAAAATTTCAACAACAAGCACCAAAGTAAAACACGATCCCATCAATGGGTGATGTCATCTCGGTGTTAGTGGACAAATTCAAAGAGCTAGAAATTTCCCAAAACACTCAAACTTCATATGTTGGAACAAGAAAGAGTTTCTCACTATCCATCGAGCTATGGGAAAATACCTACTGTATAGACTCCTCTCGATATACGGGTGCTCCAAGCCCTAGATATTTTCTAATTAGGATAGGCACCTTGGGTATGCCCCCACACCACATATGGATACCCACAATAGGCACCAGTTGAAAGTGTGTTCTCAAATGCCATACCATCTAGAAATGCAGCGTTCCCTGGCTTTGTGCCTTCAAATCCATATCAAAATTAATCAACCCCCTTACATACACATGTATTCTAAATCACCATAGGGGATATGTACACTTACCCAGAGCCCATATGGTCAACCATAAGGGATGCCTTATGCCCCAACAAATGTATATGCTGCACCATTTCAACAACCGATGCAACCTCCACCTCCCCAACAAGGATCTTCAATGGTTGAAACATATGCAATGGGGACCTATTCGAATATCTTAAGGAGCCTCTAGACTTCTCCATATGGACTGTCATGCTCCCAAGACCCTTTCTGATCTTCCAAAGTTCAATGGGGAGGAGATCCTAATGCACACATCAAATCTTATGCAACGACCATTCGAGAGTTATTCTGTGGGATGTAGTTGTTACAAATATTTTCCCTAAGACATTAGAAGGTATCACTCTTGATTGGTATTATAGGATATCGAAGGCTTTGATACATTCCTTTAAGCAACTCATGTCAGATTTTATCAAGGATTTTGATATGAACAAACTTCTAAGAACATGAATCATATAATTCCTTCATATCAAACAAGAGCACAATGAGTCTACTTCCCATTTCATTCAAAGGTGGTGGAAGTTCTCTATTCCTCTGCAAGCACTCCAAACATGGATCAGATGAGCTTTGTGATCTATTCCTTCACTCCCTTAATAGGGAACAAAGGAAGAAGTCAAAAATTTCGCTAAAGAGCTACGAAGAGGCATCTAGAGGGTGCTCTCGAATTGATCAAGCAGCCATAGACAATGGTCGTAATACCTACTGAACAAATGGGAGGTTAGTCACTCCTAACCAAGGTAACTCTGGTTACTCCAACAATGCGAACAATAATCATGGACCAAAATTCCTTAACAAGAATCATGGGGTTCAAGTTGATGGTGTTCACCGATCATCCAAAGAAACCCAATGTTGTTAGCTCTCCCAACACAAACACTATCATCAACAACAACAATATTAATGGAAATAACCAAATAAAAAACAATTTTACGCCAACAATCAACATTGTGGACTTAATCATCCTCAGTAACAACAACAACCTCAACAACCAAGACAAGTGTAGACCCAAGGCCCTAGTCAGTACCCAAGTGGGTATCTAAACCAATTCTAAAATCAAGGGCAAGGGTTCCCAAATTTTAATTATAAAAATCAACAATTGAACAATGATCGGAATTTGGATCACAACAAAAGCAAACCAAAGACCTCGGGATTACAATCTTGATTTGTATTTGGTTTTCATAGGGTCGCATGGGCATGATGCTAGAACATGTCATGATTTCAAAAAATTTCTACAACGTTTTCTAGAAGATCAGAGACAACTCTTTGTAGACATGTTTCTGGAAAATCTGACAACACCAACACAAAACACGTATGCAGGACCGGTTTCTCCTCAAACACACCGTTGAGGATATTTAATGATCCTCTCCCTACACACCCAAAATATGGTAGAATATATCCCAATGGTTCAAATAAAGGGATTGTGATAGGAACCAATGATCATGAATCCTCAACTTCATCAAACCCATAGGTGGCACCTCCCTTGGATGGTTGTCAACAAACAAAAATTGTGGGATTGGTAGAATTAGACATCGAACCTTAGATTAACGTTGCCACAAGAACTAAGGATTATTATTCACACGATGATACCTATTTACCCGCCAATAATAGAGGACATCCAACAAACACTTTCCAAACAAGTAGGAGCATACGACTTAATAAATGACTTAACAAAGACCTTTTCTCACATTTCCTTCTTGGATTTCTTTGAAGAACTCCCCTGCTCATAGAGTTGCTTTGTTAGAAGCATTGGGTCTTGGTCATTTGATCAATGTTACTCCTCCTCTAGAAGCACAAGTAAACCACATAGAATTTTATGTCTACCCTCTGGATAGCCAGAGAGGGATGTTGGGTTTGTGTTCGACATAAGAAAAATGCCGACGGATGCTGAAATTACACATAAGGTGACCTGAGCCTTGCATTTGCAAGTATGGATCTATAATAACTACATTAAATGCGTGATGGTTGATGATGGGGTGGAAGTTAATATAGTCCCCTTCACTTTCCTCCAAAAACTAGGATATGGAGAAAAAAATTGTTCCTTAACACAAAATACGTTAAGGGGTTATGATAGCCTCAAAGAAACTTCAATAGGGACCATAGTTTTCCTATTACCTTAGGACCCAAGATGGTTCTCACTAAATTCTATATTATAGATGGGAAACCAACTATAATATGATTCTTGGTCATCCATGGATACATCACATGAAGGTGATTCCCTCCACATTGGTTTAGGAAGTAAGATTCCTACACTTAGGGAAGGTCTTTTGTGGCACAGGTGACCCAAAACCTTTTGATATACACCTAGAAAATTTGAAGAAGAGACCAGGAGTCCATTATGAGTTCGATCTTCCAACAAATCAACTTAACAAGCAAGTTGGTTCAAAACCAGAAACAAAATTGGTGCCCACAACAGAGTTAGAAGTCACGGGCTTGATCGAGGGAATTCGCAGTCAAAGATGAAACCGTCATTATAGAGATAATGTCATTAGGAACCACATAAAATATTATCAAGTTATTAGAGAAGGATCTACCTATTCTCCTTCCATTTGATTCTATGGGCATAGGACATGCCCTAGGACTCGGCTCTCTTCCAGCAGATGAAGTTTGTATGGTGGAAGTAACAAAAGAAAAGGAAGAGGATACAAAGAATGATCCAATGTCCATTTTTCTAAGTAATTTTGGACTCTCCATTTTGATGGAGCCAAGTGTCATTTTAGCATCGGGAAGGTGTGATCCTTACTTCTCTTGAGGGAAGGGTTATGTCATTCACCTTCAAGTTAAACTTTGAGTGTACAAATAATGGAGCTGAGTATGAAGCCCTCATTCTTGGTCTCATTGTAGATAAAAAGATGGGTGTTGGAAATTAGAGTGCTAGGTGATTCACAACTAGTCGTAAATCAAGTGTCTAAGGTATATGAGACTAGGGCCGAGCATCACAGTCTCTCTACAAAACAATAGTGCTTAATCTAACAAAGGGGTTTGACTTTATATCGATGAAGCAATTCCATGAGAACAAAACCTTATCATGGATTCTATAACAAATTCTGCTTCTCACTTCACTCCAAATAGTGAGTTGGAAGATACAAATTTCACGAGTATCAGTTCATGTTGAACCTTTGGTTTCGCAAAATACCGGTAACCTTGATGTTGACATACATAGAAGCCGAGAGTGAGTCTATCATCTCAGACCATGTTGAAAATGATGAAGCAACTCTTGGGTATTTAAACACTTACGTGGAATTGCACCTTGCTCATCACAAGGTTGACTTCTCCTTATCCCACATTCTTCTTCCTACTTTGGAAATCCCATGATAGAGTCTTCCTCTAGGGAAGGTCTTGAAATTTATGAGGTAGGAGAAGAAGGGGATTTAGAGTTACCTCTAGCCCCAACTAAGTTTGAGGAAGGAAATGCCTCCTTGATCAAAGGAATGATTGATATAAACATTGGGATGGAGGAAGAACCAAGAATCCTGAAGCTAGGGATCCTCTCTAACTCTAGAGGAAATAGAAATACACACGTAGATTCTCAAAGAACACTCAAAAATATTTCACGTTTAATTACATGGAGATGATGGGGATTTCTCCTAACGTTGTGGTCCATAACCTCGTCACCAAGTCTAGATGCCAAACCAATAAAACAAAAGTCAAGGCCCATGAAGCCAAAGGTGGCTCTCATGGTGAAAGAAGAAGTGATGAAACTCTTGTAAGTAGGGTTCATCAAACCGGTTGACTATTCTAGTGGGTATCAATATCATTCATGTTCTCAAAAAGAATGGGAAGATCCACATTTTTATTGAATTTTTCGAGACATTAACAAGTGTGTCCCAAGGATGATTTCCTTTGCCCTCCATTGATGTTATTGTTGACGTGATAGCTGGTTATAACTTATTGATTCTCATGGATGGGTTTTGGGCAAACGATTTTTGAGGAGGATCAGACCAAGACAACTTTCATCACTCCTTGGGGAACCTATTGCTACATGGTCATGTCATTTGGGTTAAAGAATTTTGGGAAACTTACCAATGTTCCATGATGTATATTTTCCATGATCTTATCCACAAGATTGTGGAGTCTTACGTTGATGACCTTCTAGCCAAAGCTAGAAAATGGTGTGATCACCCCGAGGTGCTTCGTATCATTCTCTCTTGGTTAATCGAATACGATGTCACGCTAAATCCAGAAAATGTGTATTCGGTGTAACAAGTGGAGGTAAGTTGTTAGGATACATCATATCTTCATGAGGGATTGATGTAGATCCAACCAAAATCATGAGAATACTAGAGATGACCCCACCATCAAATGAATCTGGCGTAAGGTATTTTCTTGGGAAACTTGGTGCAATCTGAAGGTTTATCCTGATCTAACCTTTTTTATTCACCCGATCAACAACTTATTAAAAAGGATTGTTACATTGATTGGATGAAAGAGTGTAATGAGGCATTTGAGTCAGTAAAATGATTCCTACTTTCACCACTACACTTATGCCTCCTAGGTCAGACCGGCCCCTCATTCTATATTCAAGGGAAACAGATGTCTCACTAGCCTCTGCATGTTAGCTCAGGAAGATGATGATAAGCATGAACATGTAATTTATTTTATCAGTCAAACATTGCTTGACTACGAGACACATTACACATAGGTAAAAAAGGAGTTCTGGCTATAGTGTTTGTAACAAAGTGGTTGAGACATTATATGTTAAACTAGGAAACAAGGGTGATTATCAAAACCGATCATTTGCGGACTTATCTAATTCAAGGTTCATCTATCTAAAAGGGTTCGGGTACTTTATAACGCTAATGGGTGAATTTGAGTTGACCTTGTTAATCAAAAGTTTATAAAAGGAAAAGTTATTGTGGATTGGTTAGTTGATAACCCAATGGGATGAGGTGACCTAGTTGATTTAGAATTTCCAGATGAGTGTGTATACCATGTAGAGATCAAGCCCCCAATCACTACATGCCCTTGGTACACTGACATAATCAATTTCATTGTGGACAAGGCATACCCCGAAGGGGCTATGTCTCAACAAAGGAGATGGTTACACATTATAGCCACTAAGTACGTGATTCTGGAATAAGTTCTCTATCGTAGATCCTTTGATGGAATGTTATTAAGATGTGTTGACGAAGAGAAATGAGAAGATTATTTATGAATCACATAGTGGAGTATGTGGAGGTCACTTCATGAGGCCACGCCACTACTCAGAAGATACATCGGATGGGATACTTTTGGCCCATGTTAGAGCATGATGTAGTAGAGTTTGTGCACAAGTGCCATAAATGCCAAGAGTTCTCCCATGAGATCACATACACAGGCTCTGTGGCCTGATTGATTTGACACCATGGCCCTTTCCACGTGGGGTCTAGATTTGATAGGATGTTTTCTCCCTCATCAATCAACGACCATAACTTTATAATCATGGCCACAGAGTATTTCACAAAGTGGGTAGAGGCCATGCCTCTTACCACCATGTTGAGTTCCATAATCGCTAAGTTCATTCTAAACCAAATCATTTGTAGGTATGGTGTCCCATAGGTCATTATCTCTGATAATGGACACGTCTTTCAAGAATGATGAGGTATGTGAACTATGAGAAATTCAAGATAAATCATCACGGCGACCTCTCTTTATTCCCTCGGGCCAATGGAGAGAGAGTTGAGGCAACAAATAAAATGTTGAAATCCATTCTCCTTAAAATGGTCAAGGAGAACAAACGTGATTGGCATTTAAAGTTATACCCAGCCTTGTGGGCCTATCGGACATCAATAAGAACCGACATGGGAAACCCCCTTTTCATTAGTATTCGGTGCAGAAGTAGTTCTACCACTCAAAGTCAAAATACCTAGTCTCTGCATCTCATTATAGGGAATTTTGGGAGAAGAATCCTATTGAGAGGCATGACTCTCTCAATTAGAAATCCTTGATGAGGCTAGGCTCAACATCGAACAATGACACAGAGCTTATGCTGACCGGATATGTGAGGAAGTATAACAAGAGGGTTTATAAAGTGAAATATATGAGGGAGATCTGGTATTAAGACTTGATAGCCGGATAGACAAAAAGACTAGTGAAGGTAGGAATTTAGGCCCAGGTGGTTGGGTCCATATCGAGTAATAGAAGACTACAAAATGGGCATTTCACCTGTGTACACTAGAAGGTGAAGATTTTAGTGAATCGTATCAACTCTCTTCACCTAAAGAGGTATTATGCATGATTCACCTACATTTCCACATGTACATTACTGCATCCACATTGCATTTTCATCTTCTTTTCCATTTCGTAAATTTGTAATCAAGGGACTTATTCTTATAGAAATTTCTAAAAACTTCTTAAAATATTGGAAAAACATTCAAATCATATCTCTTCAAATCTTCATGGTATTCACCAATTGTTTCCAAATCATTTCATCAATTCAAACAATAAAAAGACAAGCTTTGCATTAACCATACCAAGGCTGCATACTTGGTTCTACTCACAATTTCTTCTAGATTGGGTGTCTTTGTCTATAATCTTGTTCTAGAAGCTTCATGGTGTCACATCTATCCCATATACATCTCTTTGGAAATAAGAACATTCTAAACATATTTCCTTATATAAACATGTCAACTGCAAATCAATGGAAAAATTTTATTTTACACATTTCTTTTCCTTACCAACCTTTGGTGTTGAGCCTCCATCTCTTACTAGTGGTGTAGGGTTGGGAAAGGAGAGAAGTGCCCTTACTCACCTATGCCTTGTTCCATGGTGATGAGCCCATACTTCCTACTGGTAGTATGGGGTAAGGTGTAGGGGGTCTCTTTGAAAAATTAGAAAGTTAAAAACAGTTCATTCAAATAAAGTGAAATCATAAATCAAAACAAAGTGAGTTAGATGTCCAAAATTCAAAAAGATTTTAAAACCTCAAAACCAGATTTTGTCAACCAAGTGGCCATCTACGGATCTAAGTCTAGATAAACTAGAAAGCAATTCACATTTTAAGCTATGTAGAAAACTTGTAGAGTCAAGTGGTAGGTTCTCAATTTGGTTTTTTCAAGTCCTTTTCTCTCTCTCTCATCATTACCATTCAAAAAATATTTGTGACTTGCCCCTCCTAACTCTTGGTGTTGAGCCCTTGCATCTTACTAGTTGTGTGGGGTTAGGAGTGGGGCAAGTTCATCCTTCTATCATATCACTCTATCATCACGTTTTTCCAAAACAATATGAAGTATCAAAATTTATTAGAGAAACTAAATTTCAGCATTACAATGTGTTTGCATTATCATATATCAGCATTATAAAATACAAAAATAAATCATTCTATTAGCATTCATATCCATTGCATACATTCTAAAAAGCATACAAAAGTGGAAATTTCTAAACATCTAGAGTACACATGTGAAATAAACCAAGAAGAAGTCAACTCAGATACAATGAATTACCGAACCAAAAAGAAGAGTCTATATATATCATAATAAATTGAGTTTGTGTACAATGCCATCACACACTAGGCATGGTCAAAACACTCATGCAATGAGCCCAAGATATACAAAAAAATCATATAAATGCCCGAAAAAATGAAACTAAGCAATAAAAGGCCCAATGGCCTATTAATCCCTATGGGATCACCCGAGATGTGCACATTATGTCCAGGACTCCTACGCTATTACAACGACATGAGATGCACTGAATGGTGGGAGTTCTCATGGTGGCAGCCAATTGGATGTGGTCTCACTATGAGAGTGGCTCACCTCATAAATCCTCAACCTTATCTCGCACGTGACACTGAGTACGGAGAGAAGTCATAATCTATGTTTGCCCTCCAGATGGGTGTAAACACATCATTGTGTCTATTGGCTGCTAGTGGTTTTCATGTATCCTCAGTCATCTCAGCTTGGGTCTTCCCCGAGGGGATCAACAAGGTGTCCATGCACACACCTGATGAATAAGCTCTCACCACTCCCGCGTAGTTTGAAAGCAAAAAGAGAAGAAAATTTGGTGAGTTAAAAAGCTACAAAATAAAAATAAATACCAACTAACATTTCTAGCTAATAAGGTCAAGAGAAGTGGAGTCAACATACTTGGATCTCCAAGAATCCATGTAGGGTCAGTGACTACTACTACTGTTGTTGTTGATGGTCAGGGCCTCCCCAAAACCAAAAGCGAGATGATGTCCCATCACAGATTCGTCATCTCCCTCTCCTTCGCAAGAAGTGGTCCTCGAGACAAGTGTCTCCTCTTCCATATTCGCCTCCTCCTACTCCTCTCTTAGAACATCCTAAGTATCATGCCACTCAAGATCACTCTCCTCCTCCATGTGATTTTCCTTGCCATTCTCACCTCCCGGTCCCTCATCATCACCAATCTCCTCTCCACCGGTCTCCTCCCTAGTCTCATCTCCTATATATTCCTCAGATTTGGAGTTCACATTTATGGGCTCGTCCTCCTCCCCACTATGAGAAGGTGTGGCCTCAATCCAAAGTAAGGGTGCATGAGTGACACCAACTACCATCGTTGGGCATGAATGAACTCATCTAATGGCAATACAGGCACCCTGGATTCACCACCATCTAACCTGGATCTCCTCTAGGCCCTTTCTAGGCCTCCTTGATGGTCATGTACATGGGTACCACTAGAGGAAGCATATCAATATATGGAAGATCAAACTACTGAGGAACTTAGACAAAGGGGTGAATCTCAACCTTCCTCGTCTTGTCAACTAAATTAATAGTGGTGGCATAGGATATCATTGGGTCCCATCTATCCCCATAATCTTGTCATGTCATGGTATGGACTATCCACCATGTCTGCTATGGTCAAAGAGGCCACTAGCTGATGTGGCACACTAAGAACTGACATTTCCATCCATCTAGCTACCTTGATGTCCCCTGGGTCATGTCTGAACTCCTCCCATAGGGGATGATCGCTCATATACCCAGCTCATGACCAATGTGGGGTGACTCAAAGACTTCCCATATAGTCCCGAAAATCCTATACAGTCATGATAGGTGCTTTCAAGGATATCTACCCCCAAGCGTAGATATGACCATGTGACTCGACTCTGTGAAATGATGGGAGCCCAACAATATATTAGTGTATCACCTCCCTTGTCCCCGATCAACCGCGAGGCCAAAATACCCATGATGGCCTTACGGATAATAGGATGGGAGTAGTAGAAATAGATCATACCTTCATCCCCTTCTTTGAACCAAAGGAAACCACGACATCCCCCATATAGGTGGCCCACTGAGTCATCGTGGGCCTAGATCCTGTTGTCTCCAAAGTCAACCTCCTCCCAAGTATCGGAACTCCAAGTATCTGATACACGTCCTCTAGTGTGATCATCCACTCACCCTCGACACCGGGAAGCTAGAAAGTGTTCTGGTTTACATCCCAATAAGAGAACAAGTCACATAGTATGTGACTGCAGGAGTAACATGGGGCACCTGTGAAATCCTCCATATGCCTACTCTCTAAAGAGTATCAGTCTCATCTGAGTTAACTGATCCAAAATCATTGGGAGCTAGTCACACTCCCTCTCATGACTCCAACGAGATATACTCTTCCTTCTTCTACATCCACCAAAACACAAGAAAAGATAAATTTAGTGACATATTTCAAGAAACAAGCTCATCAAAAATATAGAAAAATCAAAAGTGAAAAAAATAATTTTTAGGCATTTGAGTTTGCGGTTGAGGGTGGTTTTTTTTGAGACCACCACCCCGGCAAGATGGCGGTTCTGCGATCGCCACACTATTTAGGGTGGCTGGTCCTTAACCCGATTCATCCCCATATGGACTTTGTGACCCTAAAAATTCAAAAATGTAAAAATACACCATTTCATGATATAAAAGACTACCCTATAGGCGCCCCCCTAGAGACTCATTTAAAACAAGAAATTTTAAAAATAATCCCTCCTAGGAAAATATTTTGACATTTTTACATTTTAGGTTTAAAAACAAACAAGTGAGAAAAACTAACCTTAGACCGTGGTGGGTCGATCTTCCAGTCATGGAGGCATGATCACTATCTCACAACAAATGTTTTGACTATCCTTTCAACAAAAATGGTCACCGTAGGTCTAGAGCTCAAAAATCACCAAGTTGATATGTGTAAATGAATTAGAAAATGGTTTGATATATATATATATATATATATATATATATGATTTTATAACTTCATTTTGAGTGCATGTGTTTCATAAGGTGGGAGTGCTAGCAAAGGTAATTTCTCATCCCCATACAAATGGTAAGTCCTCTTGGTGTTTTGATTTAGAATTTATTTTTTATATTTTATCTATCTGAACTTGACTCTTCTTTTCATTTTTAGGTAGCGAGGAGTTTGGACGATGACATTTTGACACACGAGCATGTCGGGTATAAAGCTTCTAACTACCCATTTTGGAATACCATACTCGACTACTCTACATTTTATGCCTCTTCATATCTAAGACGCTTTTTAAGGGTGAAATATGTATTCACCCGATTTCACATGTGTTATATTATCGAAAAATGGTTACAAAAGTCCCAAATGATGATTCATGTCCTTTTAGAAGGTGTTTGAGTTCCTAAGCTCATTCGTAGTATATATTTGTAGCCTAGATGCTTGTACTTAACTTTCCACTCTTTCTTCTAGTTCCCGCTCCTTTTGTGCATGATTTGGCTTTTAGTAGATTCGGAACCACCACCTTGCGTAGGGTGGCGGTCTATGTTTTTTCCATAACTCTTCATGCGTAATTTAGACATGTGTTATTTCACTTAACTTGACTTCTAGGGTGTGTTTGTGAACAAAATTTCCTAAAAATAGACTTGTTTGCATGGTATTCCTTCCCTCTCTATTTTAAATAGATTTAATTAGTTTGAACTACCTTTTACTCAATTATTTTGCACTCTAAGGCTACCTTGTGCATGAAGGTACATCCCGACCAATTCCTATATAATCAATTCTTGTATTCAAACAAATGCCCGAGATTTTTGTGTATCTTGCATAGTATTTTGTCACAATCCTGTTAGAAATTGCATAACCAAGCTTTGTTCACTTGTTTTATCTCTCTTCCACTTACATTCTGTTAGACTTCCTTCAAGCTAACATTGCTCAAGAACCTTCTCCTTATGTTTCCTTTGCATTCCCAATTCCTTTGACTCATATGGATACATAGAGAAAAAAGGATAAAATGAGGGACAAATACATATACAAAAATATTTTCCAAAGCTCTTGCTTATCCAAGATAGAATTATTTTTTTTTCTTCATTTGTTCAACGTATCAATTCTAAATTATTCATTTCAAAAACATATCAAATAAAGTACTAAAATTATTTTGTTTTAATTAATCAAGTAAATTAAATAGATCAAATCATTAGAAAGCTTTCTCTTTGACATTACTAGGGAAGTTGTAGGGAACAAAATCTTCTCTAGATCTATGATTTATTCTCTACCTCTTAGGTAGGGTTGAGTGGTTTTGATTAAATTATCTTAGTTGTTTTAGATCTAAATACACATACTTGCACAAGTAAATATCTACAACGTTGAGATGATTAATTATATTTAATTTCATTTATTAGATTAAAATCATTTTTAAAATCCCTAAAATCCCTAAAATATTTACTTTTGCTAGATTAGTTTGCTTTCATGGTTTTGTTCAGATATGTTGTGAAAACATCAAAAACATAGTTTAGACTCCCTCAATAGTTAGTTTTCTTTATCTGGAGCCATTCAATTCCATTCTGCATGACCATCAAAGGTCCACAACAAGAGAAAATGTTCGGTTGTGATCCATTGGTCCCATAACCCAATGGCCATGAGTTGTTGACCGACATTGATACAAGTTTACATTTTTAGTTTTACGAACACTATTAGGTATTATGAGAAGATAGAGAAATTAAACACATTGAACATTGCATATGATCAAGCCTACGATTATTGGATTGCTCTTGCAAACATGGCTTGATTACACATATGACCATACAAAGACCACAACCTCCATTAGTTCATGGTTGTGATCCCTAGGTCCCACAACCCAACGGGCATGCTGACCAATTAAACATTGACATTATTTTACGTGCACTATTATTAAGATCGTCACCACTTCCACTGACATTATTGCACAACATTTCATGTTGAACATAGCAATTGATAGGCTAAGGATTTATGTACTAGACCAGAAAACATCCCATAGACCTTATGGTTTCATTACGCCTCTCACTCACACTTCTATGAACTTGTGTGGAAATATATATGTGGCATCCATAGGTCACTTTCCACGTGTTCCACAACTAGTAGAAAAAATCGGGTTAGGACGGATCTCTTTTCCCTAGACTCGTAGATCACGATATTACGTGTTGAAGACATAAGGTTGCCTCATTAGCTCGTATATCACTACCACACACACATCCATTTCCATTCCACATTAGTTGTCCTGGCACGACCTTGGTAGTTTGGATACCAAAGAAGGTCGCGTGTTGATTTTCTTTAAATGCAGTAACCATAGATATAAGATCCCTCATAAATTTTTCGATTGGGAAAAATACAAGGATGAGGAGTGGTGTGATGATATACCAATGTATTCATGCCATATACTACTAGGGAGGCCATGGAAATATGATAGAAAGGTTACACATGATGGAGGGAAAAATACATACACTTTTTGGAAGGATGGTGTAAAGGTTGTCTTGTTACCCTTCAAGGAAGAAGAGAAGAGTGAGGGATTATTGGCTATAAGAGATTTTGTTATAGAAATGGAAGAAGTTGGTTGGTGTTATGAACTGATTTCAAAGAAGGTGGAAATAGAGGACTTTAATATACTAATTGGGTTGGAAAAGGTACTAAAATAATACAAAGATGTCATACATGATGAGCTACCAAATGGGTTACCTTTGAAGCTGGGATATACAACACCATATTGATTTGATCCAAGGATTGACACTCCCAAACCAGGAAACTTATTGGATGATTCCAAAACATAGTGAAGAGTTGAGAAGACAAGTGAGAGATCTAATAGAGAAATGATTAGTGAGAGAAAACACGAGTCCATGTGCAACTCAAGTCTTATTGACTCCCAAAAATATGGAGAATCGAGAATGTGTGTAGATAGTAGGGCCATAAATAAAATCATAATAAAGTATTATTTCCAAATTCTAATATTATATGAAATGATTTATTTGCTAGTGGGAGCTCGATATTTTAAAAATATTCAATTGCGAGTGGTTACTAACTTGTGGTTGAATCTATGAAGGGGATGAATGGAAAACAACTTTCGAAACAAAATATGTATTCTACGAGTGGATGGTGATGCCATTTGGGCTATCTAATGCACCCAATAAATTCATTAGGCTAATGAACAAGGTACTTTAAGAATACAATGGTAAGTTTATTGTATTATATTTTGATGATATTATGATATTCAGTAAGATAGTGGAAGAAGAATTTTTACATATGAAGTTGGTGTTATACTTGTTACGTAAAAAGAGTCTATATGAAAACTTAAAGAAGTGTAGATTTCTTCATAAGAGTCTTCTTTTTTCAGGGTTTGTCATATCAAAGGATGGAGTGAGGATGGATGAGGAAAATGTAGATGTAATTCTGGAATGGCCTATTGTAAGGAATGTCACGAAGTTCATAGTTTTAATGGATTGACAACATTTTATAGGAGGTTCATCAATAATTTGAGTAGTATTGTTGCACTGTAATAGAGAGTGTGCAAAGGGGAGGAATTTTGTATCAACCAAGGAAACAATAGATAGATTTGAATTTTTGAATAAGAAAGTGTTAGAAGCACAAGTTTTGGTATTTCTAAATTTCAGCAAGGTCTTCGAGGTTATTTATGATGCCTCACATGTCGGGATTAGATTTGTCTTTGAGTCAAGAAGGATGACCTATGGAATCATTCAATTAAAAGCAAAATGAAGTCGGAAGGAAATATTCTACTTATGATGTGGAATTTTATGCTATTTTTCAGGGAATTAAGGATCGGGGACATTACTTGTTAGCTAAAGAATTTTTACTCTTCACTAACCATGAAGCCTTGAGGTATGTATCCACACAAAATAAACTAAATAGTAAACATGCAACATGGGTTTCATTTTTACAAGAATATAATTTTGTGTTAAATCATAAGTCGGGTAAGAATAATGAATTTGTTGATGCCTTGAGCGAGCTTGTAGAACTTTTGACAACAATGGAAAATGAAGTAGTAGGATTTGAGGCGGTTAAGGAATTGTATGAAGGTGATCTAGATTTTGGTGATGTTTTCAGACAACGTAAGCCACATTCACTACTTCTATAGAAGTAGTGAACAAAAGCTTAGAAATATCCTACGTAAAATTTTACGTGAGCCTTAATTTGTGAAATAATATTTGGCACAAAAAGTTTTGGGTCCATCAACTTGTTTTTCTAGTAGGTAATTTTGGAATTTTAGGGTTTTTAGAGTAAAATTGAAATAAAAGGAGGATTGTAATGGTGTAAAAGTTTAGTCTAGATTACATAATGTTAATAAATATATTTTGAAATTTCCTTTTTTATTTTCAAATATGTTTATGTGTATTTTGGAGGTATTTCAACCTCTTGCATTGGATCCACATCAATAGATATCAAAGCAAGATTTTGATCTTGTGGGAATAGCTAAGGTAATATATAAGATTTTTCTATGTAATTTTTACTCTATTATATATAAGCATGTATATACGTGGGAGGTAAGGTTATATCCAGATGAATAGGCATATGCGGGAGCTACGAGAGACAAGTTTTTAAGCTCACGGGAGAAGTTACCTACCTTAGAAGGAGACATGTAAATGGAAATGCAGAGACCCGAGATAGTGATGTTGAAGAAGTATCTCCATTAATGAATGAAGCGGGGAGATGAAGAATAAAATTAGAGAGATGAAGAAGCCTTGATGAGAGACCATTTGAGGAAATATTGATCTAGGATTTAGAAGGAAAGAATGATGACATCATTATTAGTGTTCCAAATTATGGTGGAGGATTACGACCGGAGGATTTGATTGGTGATTGAATCACATGGAAAAATTCTTTGAGTGGAAAACCATTTCTAAGGAGAATAAATTTAAGTTTGCATGCACTAAGTTGTGTGGATATCTTTGTGATACGGTGGGATCACTTGCAAAATGAAATTCAAAGGAATGGAAAGGGAAAGATACGAAACTAGAATTAATTAGTAAAGAAGATTAAAGAAAAGTTTTTCATGTAGATTATACTCGGGAATGCTTTGAAGGTTCTAAGAAGGATCTTAGCATTGATTATTATAGAAAATAATTTTAAAATGTCATCGATTAGGGTGGAATAGGGAGTCTAAAGAACAGAAGGCTCAAGGTATATAAATGGGTTGAGTTATACCATACAATATGAGAAGAGTATTCTATGGATCCATCGCTTTGGATGATGCTTACCAACTCACATTAAAAGAAGAAGAAAAGAACAAGAGGAATAATTTTAGAAGAGGTGTGAAGAGAGGGCCATCATCATCTCCAATTATAGGAAGAGGTAGATTTGAACCTAGAAAATGTGAATCCTCTAGTGCATAAGGGCATGAAGATTTTTTTCAAATCCATGGTAACTACCAAAGAGGTAGGGGGTTTTAGTGGGGAAGAGGTTATAATGCAGGATGGTGCTATAAGATCCCCCAAAGGAAATATACATGTTACGGATGTGATGAATAGGGGGCACAAAGCTTTTGTGTGTCCGCACTAACGTACACATGATAGATGGCAAGGAGAACAACCACGAGTAAATCTACTTAATCTGAAGAGGAAGAAGAAATGGAGGTTGTTATAGAATTTGGTGGAACCCTCATTATAAGGAGGAGGATGATTTCCCCAAGGAAGGAGAAATAATAAGATGTTGTTGGTGTTGATTCATGGTGGACATCAAATATATTTCGAACAAGATGCACCTCGGAGGAAAGGTATGTAAAACTATTATCGATGGTGGTAGTTTTGAAAATATGGTTTCAGTTGTGATGGTTGATAAAGTCAATGTGAAATGCAAGAAGCATCGATATCCCTATCATATATCATGGTTCAAGAAATGGAATGAGGTATCCATAGATAAAATATACCTTATAAAGTTTTCAATTGGGAATACTTACAAGGATGAGGTGTGGTGTGATGTTATCCCAATGGATGCATATTATATACTACAGGGGAAGCCATGACAATACGATAGAAATGTTACACATGATGGAGGTAAATATACATACACTTTTTGGAAGGATGGTGTAAAGGTGGTCTTGTTACCCTTCAACAAAGAAGACAAGAGTGAGGGCTTATTGGCTACAAAATAGTTTATTCTGTTAGAAATGGAATAAGTTTGTTGGTGTTATGCACTGATGTCAAATAATTTCAAAATAAAGGACTTTAATATACCCATTGTTGCAGAAAAGTTACTAAAAGAATACAAATACGTCATACGGATGAGCTTCCAAATGGGTTACCTTTGAAATGGGATATACAATACAATATTTTTTTGATCCCGGGATTAGCCTTTGCCAAATGAGGTAGCCTATTAGATAAGTATGAAATAGATTGGAGAGTTGAATAGACAAGTGAGAGATCTAATACATAAAGGATTAGTGAGAGAAATCATGAGTCCATATGCAACTCCAACGCTATTAAATCCCAAAAATGATGGAGACCGGAGAATGTGTGTAGATAATACGGTCATACATAAAATCACAATTAAGTATCGTTTACCAATTCCAAGATTGGATGATATGATGTATGTGCTAGTAGGAGCTAGATATTTTAGCAAGATTGACCTACGAAGTGGGTAATACCAAGTTTGAATCCATGAAGGGGATGAATGGAAAAAAACTTTCAAAACAAAAAAATGAATTATATGAGTGGATGGTGATGCCATTTGGGCTATTTAATGCACCGGTAAATTCATTAGGCTAATGAATAGGGTACTCTCATAATACAATGGTAATTTTTTTCTTGTCTATTTTGATGATATTCTTATATTCAGTAAGATAGTGGAAGAACACTTGTTACATATGAAGTTGGTGTTAGACTTGTTACGTAAAGAGAGTCTATATGCAAACTTAAAGAAGTGTAGATTTCTTCATAAGAGTCTTCTTTTTTGGGGTTTTTCATATCGAAGGATGGAGTGAGGATGGATGAGGAAAATGTAGAGGCAATTCTAGAATGTCCTATTCAAAGGAATTTCACAGAGGTTCGTAGTTATCATGGATTGGAAAAATTTTATAGAAAGTTCATCGGGAATTTATGTTCCACTATTACTTTCATAATAGAGTGTACAAAGGGGAGGGATTTTTATCAACAAAGGTAGCAATGGATAGTTTTGAATTGTTGAAGAAGAAAGTGTCAAGCACTGCTGTTTTAGTATTTCCATGTTTCAACAAAGTCTTCGAAGTTGATTATGATTCATCACATGTCGGGATTGGAGTTAGACTTGAGTCAAGAAGGACGACTGTGGCATTCTTCGGTGGAAATATCAATGAAGTCAGGTGGAAATATTCTACTTATGATGTGGAATTTTATGATAATGTTCATACATTTAGGAACTAGAAACATTACTTGCTAGCTATGGAATTTATACACTTCATGACCATGATGCCTTGAGGTATGTAAACATAGAGAAAAAAATAAATAGTAGTAATGCAAAATGGTTTACATTTTTGCAAGAATATACTTTTGTATTAAATCATAAGTTGGGTAAGAAGAATCAAGTTGTTGATGCCTTGAGTAGGCGTATAACACTTTTAACAACAATGGAAAATGAAGTATTAGGGTTTGAGGTAGTTAAGGAATTGTATGAAGGTTATCCAAATTTTGGTGATGTTATGATAAAAATTAAGGAAACTACAATAGGTAGTGGTTATTCTTATTATTTTATGCAAGATGGTTATTTATTCGGTGGGAAACAATTGTGCCTCCCTTTTGGTTTAATGAGAGAAAATATTATAGGAAAATTACATAGTGGGGTTTTGTTGGACACTTTGGTATAAGTAATAACATTTATCTTGTTGTAGAAAATTATTATTGGCCAAAGGTAAAGAGGGACATATGTAGGATTTTAGCAAGATGTATAGTGTGCGAAATGTCTAAGGGTCATGCATAGTATATTGGGTTGTATATGCCATTACCTATCCCTATAGGGCCATGGGTTGATTTGAGTATGTATTTTGTGTTAGGACTTCATAACACACATAGAGGGAATGATTATATCTTTGTTGTGGTTGATATATTCTCTAACATGGCATATTCCACTTCTTGTGAAACAACAAATGATGCTTCTAGATTCTACAGATTTGTTTTTTGAAGTGGTTAGATTGCATGAAGTTCTAAGAACGATCACTTCATATCGGGACATGAATTTTGTGAATCACTAAGGGAAGAATCTATGAAGGAAAATGGGGACACAACTATAGTTTTTCAGTACATATCACCCCCATACCGATGGGTAGGAAGAATTAGTGGATAGAAGCTTGGGAAATATCCTACATTGCATAGTTGGAGAAAATCCAAAACAATAGAACTTAGCTATACAACAAGCCAAGTTTTCCTATAATATCTTAGTAAACAAGTGAATAGGAAGGTCTCAATCTAGATTATATATGGTAGGAATCCCAAGGGGTCCTATATCTTATTGTGCTACTGGTGAAGATAAAACTAGTGATGATGTAAAACCATTTTCAAAATACATTCTACGATTTGCAGGATGAAGTGGGGAAAAGATGAAAGTGACTACTTTGCACAATATAAAGAAGATGCAGATGCTAGTAGGAGATTTATTTTATTAAAATAAGTAGATATTGTGATGGTTCATCTTAGAAAGGAGAGGTTTCCAAAAGGGACATATAATAAACTAAAGTATAAGAAGATTGGGTTGTGTAGGATTAAGAAAATGAGTGATAATGCCTACAAGGTGGAGCTACTGAAAACTTTTCTATCTCACCAGTTTTTAATGATTCTAACTTATATAATTTTCCATTTCATGATGAAAATTTGGTAGAGGAGGAAGAAATAAACTGAGCAACGAGATGACTAAGAAGAAAAAAGAAAGGGTAATGCATGTCGTTGGCCAAAATACGATCACTACTAAACATGGGAGTCTACAACAGATATTTGGTATAATGGGAAGGTTTGCAGTAAGAATAAAATACTTGTATTCTTGAGTGGGAGTTGATGAAGAATTATAGTTAAAAATTAGATGAATTCCATCAACTAAATTCACAGGAGCTGAATTCTTTTCAACTAGGGAGAATGAAGCGGAAACATAACTTGTGGAGACCATAAATTTTGATCGATTATGGATCGTCTTGAAATTATAAAGGGTGGTAGATAGATATTATTACTATGCTAGGGAAAAATTTGATTTCAAATTTATGGCAATTTCGGCACATTTTGGGGCCGCTTTCCGTCATATAGTGGCCTAAAATTGGCTCACGAACGTTTTTTTGTTTTGACTAGGTCTTAGAAGTTTAATAACTTTTGTTATGCCCATTAGAATTATTAAAAAATTTTATGAGCCTTAATTTATGAAGTCATATTTGGCATGAAAATTTTAGGGCCCATCGAGTTGTTTTTCTTGTAGGTAAGTTTTATGAGTTTAGGTTTTTTTGGCATTTTATGGATTTTTGGTGTTTTAGGGTTTTTAGAGTAAACGTGAAATAAAATGAAGATTTTAATGATGTAAAAGTTTAGTGTGGATTCCATAATGATAAGAAATCTATTTTGAAACTTCTATGTTTTATTTGCAAAGTTGTTTACGTGTGTTTTGGAGGTATTTCAACCTCTTGCAGTTGGATCCACATTAATAGGTGACGAGGAACAAAAAGGGTTGACATTCATGGCAATATCAAGAGTTAAATATCTTCTGATTAATTATATCTCCCTATTCTCTATCGAGGCTTATTCTAAAATTAAGGGCAATGTGTTTGTATCTCTTACGAAAAGAGAGGAAGCCCATTTATTAAAATGTGAACGCAAATCGGGTTTTACATTATTACTTATATATATATATATATATATTTATTCCATTATTTAGAACATTTAATATCTATTATTGTTTATTCTTGGGGGCATCATAATTGAGGATTTTGAACATGATTAAATGTTATGAAAATAACATTCTTTGTGTATGTGTTACATTTTTTTGTTTTGTAAGTGATGACATTATTTGTATATAATTATAATTTTGAGTAAACAATTATTTCTTTCACATTTATTCATTTTTTAAATACTCTTGGTTGTATGAAGATGACATAATATCAACCTTTAATAACCATTTGATTGATAAATATCAAGATATGATGACAATAATATTAGTCGATATAGAAGCGAGAAGATTGACATTGTGCATCTATCGAAGGTTTTGTTATGTCAAAAATTAGTACCTAGTATATTCTTGTTAAAAGTCCCTTCTTTTTCCTAACACCCAGCCATCTCTCAAGTTTTCATAATTTCTACGTGAGATGGACCATTGGAGAAGGTTAGATTTCTCTACCTATTCTAATGTTAAAACTACTCCTAAGGAAGGAAATGTAACTAACTAATCCTAAACTATCCATTCTAATGGATCAGAGAGAGAGAGAGGGTTAGAAATATGCATGGAAGGTAAATCCTAAGCTCAAAGGTTTGAAATCACCAAAAAAATGTGGATTTTCTCTAGTGAGGGAGAATGGAGAAGGAAATGGAGAAGAGAGAGGCTAGACATAAGTGACACAAACCCAAAGATTCATTCACGATCTATTCTCCATGAAACATAAAAATAAAAGAACTTGTAAAGGAGAAATACATGCACAAAAAGGTGATATACGTAAAAAGAGAGGAAAGGTTGCAGATAAAATGAAATAGACAGAGATAGATGTGTCACAAAACAAGATTTATTGTAATAAAAGTTTGCACAATCCATTATAGTTATAAAGGAAGGCACAATAACACATTTTCAAGACCAAAATGAAGGTTTGACATCCGAAAGCTTCTCAAGAACCATTTTACATACTTCGTTTACATTTTTAGAACATCCTCCTTCAAAAAACCGAAAGATTTTACAATATATAGCTTAGTCAAAAGAGAGAGAAGAGAGATGAGAGGGAAAAGAGAACGGACATGGATTTAGAACTTTCAACAACCAACAATCTGCATTAAATCCACTGCGAATAACATGGGTACCCTAAACGGTCATTATTATATTTATTCCATCTGCAAAAGGAAATGAATTCATGCTTCATCAATTTTGGTTGTTAAGTTACTTGATTTGATTGTTTGCTTGCCCAAGGCTGGTCTTGTTTCCATTCAAATTCATGTTTTCCATTTTAGCACACTAAATTTGACCAAAATCAGATTTTTATGATGACAAGTTGAAGGGATTGAGGAGATATTTCCAAAGATATAAATTTTGTGTAATTTGGAGCTCTGGATTAAAAGATATGTCTATTTGAAGATTTTCTGACGGGAAGCACAAAAACTTGACACGTGGTAGCTTTTGATTAGCCTAGGAAGGCCCCTGCCAATGTGTGTAGTACTTTTCCTTGTTCCATGTTTCATCCTTTCATTGGGTTGGGGATCAAGATTTACTACATTTCCTTTCCCCTCTACCTTTTCCTTTACAAGTGGGTCTTCTTTTTTTAGAAATGTGAGCCAATAATAGTTTACTACTTGTCTTCGCAGTCACCTTTTAACTATCCCATGACTAACCATTTTGAAGTGTAAGATAATGAGAAGGCTCTATACACCTCATAATTCATTTCTTATTAATACCCTTTTGACTACCATGAAAAAAATCTAATAAGAAAGCTCCACGTATGAAACATGTTGTTCTTTCATTGGTTGTACCTTTGCGTTAAAATTGCAACTTATTAATTGGGAGGACTTAAACTATTGGCTATATAGAAGTGTTGCACCTATTCTCTTTAATATTTCTGACCTTTTCTAGGACCCAACACCTATTTAAAACATGGTTCATTCTGTGGAATTGAGGTCTGTTGAATGCATCTTCTTAAGGAAGTGACGAAATATCACCATGTGTTTGTCTTCGACTGTTGATCCTCTGCCACCTGTCATTACCTCCACCCACTGAGTGTCCTTTGAATTTCCTTGACCCAATCCTGGAACCAAAACTCTATGGAATGTAGCTTATTCCATGGACTTGAAGTCCGCTGAAGCCAAAATATTTTAGGAGAGTTGAATCACTGCCCACAGGACCATTTTTGATGCGACATTGAATTTGATGGCCAAATGAAAGTCAGTAGGATTTTAAAAGTGACCTTCCAATCCATTATCCAAGTCTCTCATGAATTTTTGAAATCCAACGGCGGTGCTTTTGGAAGGGAGAATTTGACATCTTTTTAAGCATATCCTTCCCCTTTAAAAATGGAGAAGTCCATTTTTAAGCTTGTTAGAGCCAAAATAACTCGGGGTATTTTTATAACAATTTGGAGACCTCTTGAGGTAATCTAGCTACTATATTCAATCAATAGCTTTATGCAATCCATTGGGCATGGATTCGAGCCCAAAAAGATGGAAAAATAATCTTAAATATTAAAATTATTACCCCTAAGCCATATGGAGCACGAAGTGAACTTAGCACAATATGTGGAGCTTAAAATGATCTATGTAAGTACTCCATCGATTTGATCCTACTATTAAACTTGGTAAAACATATCTGGGGCTACCTTGGTCCGATTTATGATCTATGTAAGGCTCAGTGTCACGGAGATGAGAGGATAGATTCGTTCTTTGTAAAAATGAAAAAATGAAATGGCATTGTTGAGAGAGTTTTTATTTATTGAATGTATTCTCAAAGAAAAACATAAATCAAATTATAGGAGCACTCTGAAGGCTTTCCTTAGAGGCCCCAACCATCAATGCAAGTTTTAGGATTCAATAAAATGAATAATTGCTTGAAAAATAAAGTGAAGGTGGTAATTTCCTAGAAGTTGATGAACTTGAGAACGATACACAAATCAGATTCTATGAGTATTCTAGAGGTGATGAAGATGATGAAGAAGATGCACCTAGTTTCTCATGTGTGGTATTCACTTGTTCTCAATCGATAAAGGAGAACCTTCCTACAACTTCTTTGTAAAGAAAAGCGGTGATGATCCTCCTATGGCGACTCCATAAAACAAAATAATCGGTTGAGGATATCATATCCCACCTTGTATGGAGTCTAAATGTAATGTCCCCTTTCCTACACCTAAGGCCTAAGGGCCAATTCAAGTCAAGCCTTTTTCATACACAAGGGTTTATGGGCACGAGGGAGCTATTAGGTATGAATATCTAGTCCATTTTGTTATATTTCTTCGTTGACATAAGCATAAAAATGTTTTGGAGTGACTAGACATTATGTTTTGTCGTTAAGAAGGGCCACATGACACTTAATATTCTAATTTTGTGTTGGGGTCACTTTTGGACCATGGCGACTTAAAAGGGAAAAGTAACTTAAGTTACTTTAATTTTATTAGCCCTTCAAGGGAAAATGTGACTAGGGTTTCTTGGGGCTCTTTTTCCTTAGAGAAGTTATATAAGGAGTTGGGGGAAAAAGGAAGGATCATTCATTGGCATACCTAATTATCTTCTTTCATGTGAAACTAATGTTTGCAAATCTATAGCTTGTGAGTGAAATCCCACTTGGGAACCCTAGCTTTGGTGGTGAGAGATCCATCCCTAGGTAGCGAGGGCATTCTTCGGTAGTGAGAGATCTACCTAGCTTGTCACTTTGGAGTTGTTTTCAGGACTGATTTGAGAGATATTTTCGAGGGTTTTAGAGGAAGGGTTTAGAGGGTTTTCGAGACATTTGGTGAAGATAATTAGAGGGTTTTCGAGATCAGATTTACGGCATCCATTTGAGCGAGGATTAGCATCACTTTGAAGGCATTTTCATCAATTTCCAACCCTTCTCCAATATTTGAGGGTTTCAGTGGTATGAATTCAGATCTTAAGGTTGTAATATCATCTCCTTTATTTTTAAATGTTATTTCCAAAATCTTACAATTTTTACACTTGTAATTGGAGAGTTATGAATTTTAGAAGTTTTCCATTTGTCTAAGGCACTCAATTGTAATTTTTGGCAGTGTTTTATTATCTGAAAAATTTCAAAAACAATTTTCTGATGTTCTTTATATTATTAGAAATCTCTCTTTAAATTTTCAAGTAATTTGAGTGGATATTTTTGGAGATATTACTTTTCTAGTTTTGCTGCCCTAACTATAAAAATCTGCCAAAATCGGTATTTTACTTTGCTGCAATTTTCATATATTTTGTGCATTTTCAAGTGGTATCCCACAAGGGATATTTCAGTGGTATCAGAGCTATTGTTCCTCCAGCCTGTGTGGGTTAAATATGGCAGATTGGAAAGATCTCAATGTGGGTTTTATGAAGAAAATGTTCATCAACATGGTGAAACAACAGGAAACCACTAACCTTTACTTGAGCCAGCTCACTCAGAGTTTGAATCAAAGAAAATTTGGGGACAATAAGGAAAAATGTGAGAATAGTGATAAAGGGAAGCCAATAGAGGTGATTGATGAGGATTCTTGTTGGAGGAAATACCAATCTTTGAGTAAGGGTTTCAGAGATAATTTGTCATTTCTAGATTATTGCATGATGAAGATTGGTAGCAAGCCCAAGCGAGATCATCATATTCCACTACTTGAATTACAAAAGAACTCATTTGAACAACCAATAACAACACCACATGAGGTAATTTTAGATGATGGAGATAATGTTGATCCAAAGATGATTGAAGACCAAGTGAAAGAAGAAGAAGCTTCTAGAGAAAAAGGTATGACTTTTAATGAGCAAAATATTTATGGCAAGAAGGAACAAACATGGCTGGTTGGTTGCAAAATTGAAAAAGATATTTCAATCCAAAAGGTACCTATCAATCCTCCAAAGAATAAGTCATTATCATATGGGATGGATTTACCAAGCAGTAATGAGCATAAATTTGTGAAAGGTGTTGATTCTTGTTCCACTTATTCTCCATCTAAAATCATGAATTACAATAGGGATGGTGTTGTTTTTGAGGTTTCTAAATCAACAATAGAAGGTGAACCTTTTGATTATATTCTTTATAAGGAGGTTAGTATTAGCATGGATTTATTTCATTATCTTCATCCCATATCATTACAACAATTTTATCATGATGGTATTCACCTATTGTCGATAAGAATGCTAAGAATTTGGTACATCAAACTCAAGTCATCATAAATACAGAGGAAAGAGTGATGATCTTATTTATGAGGAGATACAAGAGAAGAAAAGATGGAATACCTTACATGATACTGAGGGTTCCTAGGCATTATAAGGTATGGGATCCTAATAATATGTTGCAATTATCCAAAACTATCAATTCTGATTTTGAAAACTTTGTGGTGATTTCATAAGAAAAAGAAGGAATTCAAATGTGTCTTTTGGGATTACAAGTGTTGGCAAGTGATGAGGCCAGAATATGCCCGATTAATGTATAATATATGATCTCATCTTACTCTCCTTTTTATTAAGTTTGATTGCATTTTGTGACTTTTATTTGATCTAACATGAGTTAGGATGTAATTGTCTGTCTTTTGATTGATTGTGATTCTAATGTTAACAGCTCTAAAATTCCTGACAAAGTGTGTGTTTGAAATTCAGTTTTGTAATAAAGCAAGTCTAATCAATTGAAGAAATGAAGTATGTAGCATTCAAGTATGTTTTTGATAGTTTTGTTCCAACACAACTTAGTTTCGGAACTTCCAAGCTAGTTCTAGAACTCCATTACATAGTCATCATCTAGTTCCAGAACTTTCAGACTTAGTTCAAGAAATCCGGCATTTAGTCCCCGTAATTTTGGACTTAGTTCCGGAACTCCTGGGTATAGCTCTAAAACTCTCACGGTTTTGATCCTTAACAATTTCCTATGGTTCTGGAACTTCTCTGAAGTTCTGGAACCAATGGAAGTTTATATATTTTAACCACATCCAGAGATTCTACATCAACGACCCTTTTAATCAGGAAAGGATGAGAAGATCTCTGAACGTAGATCCAAGGATAGCTATCTTAACTTTTTCGATCATCCCAATCTAACTCAAAGCATCGATTATGGGCACGATTCAATTCCATCATAATCGTAGAGACAACTATGATTGTAAATGTATATATAAGCAGACTTGCAGTAGATAAAGATAGGAAGGAATAGAGATAAAATGGATAAGAGAGATATAGAATAAATATACAGATCCAAGACGTTTTGTAATACCGAATGTTTTATCAATAAAATAACCATTCTGTTGGAGAGAATTCTAAGTTTTTAAATCATGATTCAAGGAGGAGCAAGGGCCCACTTCCCCAAGGATTAGGATATTCGTTTATTTTGTATTTATATTTCTTAAGCAAATAGTTTAGATCTCATTAAATTGGTATTGCTTTGATTCTTTTAGTTATACTTTTTATCGTGTACTTGTTCTATGCAGTGTCTAGATAGATTCTTATTTTCTCTTGCAATCATTTTGAAGCATTCTAAGTTGTGTGTTTATTTCCAACAGCAAGTGTGTTTATTTCCATTCTATAAAGTGTGTTTCCTTTCGAAATTATTTTAGTGTGTTTACTTTCAGAAAAATTTTCATAGTATGATTTAAATAAGGTTTTACCAAGAAGTCCTTAAGACATTGAAAAGATCCCCCAGAAAATACAAAAACAACTACAGTCAACTACTAGATCAATAGGATTACTCTTGTTGCATATAGATATAGACACACCCCGATTTGATATGACATCAACAAGAAGTTGATTAAATTAAGGGAATAAGGACACCCATTATTTTTGGCACCCTTTCCGGGGATACACTAGTTGGAACTTTCTAATTAAGTGTTAGCAAGAGCAAAAATCATACATCTAGTAGTTGAAGGATCTTCCCTACTATATCATAAAATATATGAGTAGACTAAGAGACTCAAAGGGTAGATTCCTCCCGAGAACATCTTCACAAGAATTCACAACATCCTCTAATCCAAATAAGGAAATTAATCAAGAATTGGAGGCACCATCATCCCTAGTCAAACAAGACACAAAATTGCCACCTTTGGAATTCTTAGATCAGTCACCGAAGGAAGTGGAACTTTTAGGAAGAGGCTTATTAATCAAGATCCATTTAGGGAGAGTTTTGATTATCAATTGAGTAGTAAACCTCCTACTTCTAATTTTCACCTTCCCAAGAAATACCACATTGATTGGGAGGAAAATTCAGAAAATATTTTTAAAATGGCACGAGAAGCTGAAAGAGTACTTGATAGGACCTTTACTTATCCAATCCAATTAGGAGATGATGATACATCAATGAAAAATATCTCACCTACACATTTACCCACATTTAGAGGGATGTCATCTGAAGATCCTAACCAATTTCTGTTTGAGTTTAAGGTACTATGTCATACCTATGACTATAAAATAGATAATCAAAAACTCAAGTTGTTTCCATCCACTTTGAAGGATGCAGCAATGAGGTGGTTCATGGGATTACCATCAAACTCTATTAACACTTGGGCACAAATGGAGACTTCCTTCCTAGAAAAATACCAAGATTATTGTAGAGGGAGAAATAGGAAGGAAGAATTCTTCAAAATCAAGTAGGAGGAAGATGAAAATATAGAAGACTATTTAGACAAATTCCTCTTTGTGAGCAAAAGATGTGGATTTTTACTTCAAGAGGAGTTAAGTAAAACCATTTTTCTTAAAGGTTTGGATGATGAATCTAGGGAATCCCTTAACTTGATAGGAGGTGGAGACATTTATTAGTTAAGAATGAATGAAATTAAAGATATTTGTAGAAGCTATTCTAGAACAAGAGGTGGACCTAGAAAAGGAAAATTAGTGAAAAGTCTAAATCTAGATATGAACAAACTAATGGATGAATTAGCAAATTTTAAAATAGACATTTTAGTTCAATTAACCTCTACTATGGATGGATTACAAGCTAAATCAAATGCCAAAACTAAACCATTGGCTATGTATTGTCCTAGATGTAGGAAGAAGCATGCAATAAGAGATTGTCCTTTAGATAAAACAGAAATGTGTCTTATATGTGAATCTAAAGAACATGATACTAATGTTTGTTCTCTACTTCTAGTTATAAAGAATCAGCTTAAACAAACCAGTACATCATCCACAACAAAAGAATTGAATTTTGTTCAGAGATAAACTAACTAGGGTAATTTATGCCAAGATCAGTTCCTAATCCTTGGACGATGCCATGGGCTGCTCAAATAGTACCACAAAATTAGGGACAACCACCTTGGGTACCTCAACCAACATGGAACCCTCAAGATTGGGCAAGTCAAGCTTGGTATGCTCAAGGACATCAATAGCCATGGGCTGGTCAAGGAAATCCTTATGCTTGGTCACAACCTAGATGGAACCCTAGTAATTATGCTCAAGGAAGAACATATCCAAATCAGAATCAATAGGCCATCATGGGATCCCCTACATAGAATTCACAAACTGAGAATGTAGTCCAAACGTAAATACCAGCACAGCCAGTAATAAACCCAAGAAACAAACAAACAACTCCTGTTTATGGAACAGAACCAGAAAAATTAGTTGATTTACATGCTATGGATTATAAGGATATTCAAACTAGATCTGGAAAATCATTAGCAGTCCACCTGTTATAATCACTAAAATGATAGAAGAAAATGAAATCCCTAGTACTGTTGTTCCAAAAGAGGATATAGGAAGAAAAGAAAAAGAGCCAGATAGCGACACTACTGAGACTCCATTTCCAGAGAGGTTTAAAGAAGCTATAGAAACCAAGGAGTTTGAATTGGTACAGGAACTAAGGAAATTGAATATTGAGATACCATTATTACAAGTAATTAAGGACATTCCCGAATTGAACAAATTAATCAAAATGTTATGTTTGAAAAATCTTGGAAGGAAGAAACAGTACCCCAAGACTATCAAAGTAGATGGGAAACTTGCTGATTTATTAGCAGGAAAACTTTTACTTCCCAAATATGGAGATCTGGAAGTCCTGTTATTTCTATCTCTATAGGGAATAAGGATATACATAATGTTTTGGTAGATTTGGGAGTCGCCATCAATGTAATGATAGTGGATACTCGAAAATATTACCGTTACAGGTATACAACCTACTAATACCATATTGTAGATGGTAGATCGGTATGTTGCAAAACCGAGAAGGGGTTATTGAAGACATGGCGGTCATGGTGGAGTCATGGAAATATCCAGTTGAGTTCTTTATACTACATCAAAAGGTAAATCATTGGGTTATGCCATTATTTTGGGTAGACCATGGTTAGCTACAATTGTTGCCTTAATTGATTGCAAGTCGGTGATATGACAATATATAATGGTAAGAACTCTAAGAAAATTTCTTTATATCATACGCATGACCTTTTATTGACAATCATGAACAATTTTGGGTTGATTCTCCTGATACTAATAAGAAAATTTTGTCTTCTTTGGCTATGATCACATTGCAGGATCATGTAAGAGAAGTAGAAGAGATGATTAATCCACCATTGGATGAGCACGACTATCTTCAAAGCAATCAGATATAGTTTTGGAACCTGCAACTATAGTTCTAGAACTGTAAATTTAGTTCCGGAACCACTACATGAAGTTTTAGAACCATGACAACAACAGTTTTCTGTGATTAGAAAATTTTGCTCTAGAGGAATGAGATTTCTCTTAGGGAGAGGAAGAATTAGTAGCTTCATTTTCAAATACATCAAGAAGTGGTGAAGAATTTCTGGAAAGTACCAGTGACGAAGAGTTTGGCCTTCAAAGAGATAAGTATCATAATTCTCATTATTGTCCTTTTTCTAATTTTGTCTCAAGGAACTTTTGGAGATGTTACTACATACCATATATTGTTACCACATGCATGTCCACTAAACAATTTAATGGAACCCTTTCAACAAATCAGTTCATCACACATTGGAACCAAGCATGTTGAGATTCAACCAGGTAAAACTTTGAACATTAACAGCTGGTTGAAGGATGATGAAGAAGCTAAATTGTTTGATGTTTTAAAAAATCATACTAAAGATTTTTCTTTGGATTACAAAGACATGAAGGGAATTCATCCAAGCATCTACACTCATCACATCTATACTGAAAACATTAAACCAAGTTAGGCAGCCTCGAGAGAAGGATTAACTTGACCTTAAGGGATATAGTCGAAAAAGAAATTGAAAAACTATTACAAGTAGGTTTTATATGTACGCTGTCTCGAGATAGTCGGTGGGTATCTCCTCTTGTAATTATTCTTGAAAATAACAAGACATGGATAATATGTGTTGACTATAGGGAACTTAAAAAAGCCACACTTTGAGAGATTATTTTCCTTTACCATTCATAGATCAAGTCCTAGACAACCTTTCAGGTAAACAATACTTTTCCTTCTTGGATGGATTTAGTGGATACAATCAAATTAGAGTTGTTGTTGAAGATCAAGACAAAACAACATTTACATGTCCATGGGGTACCTTTGCCTATAGGGTGTTACCATTTGGCTTATGCAACACTCTATGACTTTCTAAAGAATTTGTACTTGCAATCTTTGTTGATCTAACAAATGATTGTGTTGAGGTATATATGGATGACTTCACTGTACATGGAGATACATTTGATGATGCTTTGAGAAATCTGGATAGAGTATTAACAAGATGTGAACAACACAATCTGTCTCTTAGTGATGAAAAGTGTTTAATGATGGTTGATGAAGGGATTGTATTAGGACACCATATTTCAAAAAGAGGAATTCAGGTTGATAAACAAAAATTAGGATCATTTCAGATTTACCTATTCCTCAAACCCCCACAGATATCAAGTCATTTGTAGGACATGTTTGGTACAATAAGTTCTCTATAAAATATTTCAAGTAAAATTGTTGCCCCCATGTTTAATTTTCTAACAAAGGACTTTGTGAATTTCTTTGGGATGAAAATTTTCAGCATGCTTTTGAAGAAATTAAAGAAAAGTTAATCACTGCTCCAATATTGAGAGGACCTAATTGGGAAAAGCCATTTCATATCTAAACAGATGCTTCAAATAATTCCATTGGTGTAATTTTGGGACAGAAAGATGAAGAAGGAAAAATGTATGCTATTTATTATCTTAGTAAGAATCTTACTCCCACTAAAAAGAATTACACCACCACTGAAAAAGAATTTCTTGTTGTAATTTATGCAATCAATAAATTCAGACATTACATTACAGGTTACAAGATATTTGTACACACAGATCATTCAACAATTAAATATTTGATGAACAAACCAATGGTTGGAGGAAGAATAATTAGATGGTTATTACTTTTGCAAGAATTTGATATTACCATTGTGGACAATCCAGGTAAATCTAATGTGGTAGCTGATTTTTTTCAAGACTAACCACTGCAGGGGAGCAAGATCTAGTCAAGGATAACTTTCAGATGAGCAATTATTTGCTATCTCAATCAAGTACACCATTGTTTGCTGATATGGAAAATTATCTTGAAACAAGGAAGTTTCCTCCTTTCACTAAGAAACAAATAAAGAAGTTAATCGAGAACTAGTGCACAATTCAAATGGTTAAATGGGATGTTATTTAAATATGGGCTTGGTTTTATTTTACGCAGTGTGTAAGAGAAGATGAAATCTTTGACATCCTTAGAGAATGTCATGATGAACCAAGTGGAGGACACTATTTAGTGAAAATAATAGCTCATAAGATACTTGGCAATGTGTTATTATTGGACTTGTACTGAGGATGTGAAGAGATATATCAAGCGGTGTGATCCTTGTCAAAGGATGGGACAACCAACTTTCACCAATGAAATGCCTCTTCAACCTCAAGTTGTAATTGAACTATTTGAGAGATGGGGATTGGATTTTGTTGGTCCCTTTATTCCTCCTTCACAAGGAAAGGAATATATTCTTGTGTGTACTGACTATGTGACAATATAAGCGAGAAATGAAGGCATTGACAAATGCCACTAAAGAAGCAATTGTTGATTTCCTTTGGAACAAAATTATGGTAAAGTTTGGATCACCGAGGAGTATAGTTTCAGATTAGGGACCAAAATTTATGTCTAATATGATCCAAGCTTTCACAACATATTACCAAATCAATCATAGGAAGTCATCTCCTTATCACCCACAGTCAAATGGACAAGTTGAAGTAACAAATAGAGAATTGGAGAACATCCTTACCAAAAAATTTGAATATGGGAGAAAAAAATTGGGTAAAGAGACTACCCGATGTTATCTGGGCTTATAATACAACTTGGAAAACTACAACATGGTTTTCACCATATGAGTTAGTCTATGGGAAAAATCCCTTGTTTCCCATTGAGTTTGAACTTCAGACATTGAGGATAGTAGTTAAGGTGGGAATTGAGTTGGATGTAGCTCAAAAAGAAAGAATCCTTCAACTCAATGAGTTGGATGAATTGAGGATGGAAGCACTTCAGTAGATAGAAATAATCCAAGATTAGAGGAAGCAATGGCATGACACACATATCAAGAGAAGAAAATTCAAAGTAGGAGACTGGGCATTGTTGTTTGATTCTAAGTACCAACAATTCAAGGAAAATTGAGAACCAGATGGTTGGGACCCTATCAGATTGAGTAGATATTTGACAATGGTTCTATTCAGTTACTTCCCATTGATGGCAGCAGAAGAACACTCTTGGTTAATGGACATAGGTTGAAACTCTATAGGAAGCCTCCCACTAAGGATGAATTCTTGAGGAAGATTGAAGTAGACAAAGAATTTGATCATATGGAAGAACCCAATTCTTCCAAAATGATCAAATAACTAGATGATAGATCTAGAATAAAGGGAAGAAAATGAAAACCAGTAAATGGTGTTTTCTTCCCAAAAAAATAAAAATATAAAATAAAATAATATAAAAATATAATATATATATATTTCTCTCAAAGGTCAATTGAAAACCAGCAAATGGCGGTTGACCTCTTCTTTTGGATAATTCAAATAAAAGGGAATTCTTTTGAATTCCAACTATCTTATCTAACCATGTTTTGTCCACTTGTAGGAATGACGAGTCATCATAGCAAAAGGATTACATCATCAAGGATGGTAATTATATCTTTTAACTTATTTAGGGTTAAATTAAATGTTGCATGTGTGATTTGACTTGATTTAAAAGTTGGTATGATGAGTCATCTATTTATACATTATGATTACAAGTAAGTAATCATGAAGATGATAAGGATGGGATAAGTGGCGGAATTATTATTATTGGTAATCATTAAGTGCAAAATCAAGTGAAATAAGTTGCAGAGTGATTTTTGAGAAGCAGTGAATTAAGCTTGTACTCCACAACAAAGAATAGAGGATTACAGTAGCTAAGAACAGAGGTTCCGTAGCTAAGAACAGAGGTTCCATAGCCAAATTCATTAGTTCCACAACTAAGCAAGAAGGCCTGTAACTGATTTGCACATAATCAAAGGAAACAAAAATCAAGCCAATATGGGGATTAAAAATAAATTAGAACCAAAGGATGATTCCCTGCTACTCACAGATGAAGAAGTAGCATCTATATTTGAGCATACATGATGGCTAGAGTTCTGAATAATTTTTAAAGAATAATGATGAATTAGTAAGAAAATTTGTCATAAACCTAGAGCAATCCAGGACAAAGGTGAGAAATATCTTTATTCCTTTTTCTATAAATACAATAAGTAATGTGTCTGGAGTGCCAATTGTGCATGTCCCACATCCTGCCAAAGGGACATTGAAAGAACTAGTTGAAATCCTACTACAAGGAGGAGAAACTGAACCCCAATACATCTACAATACAAAGAAGATCATAAAAGGGGTCAGAAGAGCCAGTTTTCCCAAACCCTTTGACAGGGTAGCATTTTGGATAGTGAAATATTTAACCTGTGATGGTCAATTTGGGTCTGTAGGAAAAGAAGTCCTAAAAATGCTCATATATCTGAAGTATGGATCCACAAAACTTGAGTACATAATAAACCTTCTAGGGTTTCTTTTTTATTCTATCTATACCATGGCCTAGAGGTATTCTGGGGTGTTGGGACAATACGACATCATGGGCTAATTCATTTAGTATGCTAACACCATTTTCTGTCAAAGAAAAATGGAGAAGAAATTTGGGAAAAGTTTCTTGGCAAGTTCAAGAAAAACCCTAATATTATCAGAAGAACAATACCAGCTCCATTTTCTCCTTCAAATAATTTGGAAATTTATCCTCAGTAGAAGAACATAAGGAAGTGGAAAGAGAGAGTATACCAAAAAGAAGAAGGTATGTAAGAAGAATCAAAACAACAGAGCCTTCTATGCCTTTGAAGGAAATTCCTTCTTCTGCAACAGCTTCAGGGGAGCTAATATTTGTCTCTGATGGTGATAGCTCACCTATACAAGAGCAAGAAACAAGAGTAAGAAGAATCTCTAGAAATAAATCCACCCATTGGGCATGTTGAAATTCCCTTGAGAAAGAAAAATCATAAAAGGACAAGGGAAATCCCGGAGGAAGGAGTGAAAAGAAAAAATGGAAAAGGAAGCTGCTGATATTTTGGGCAGCATGGCCATGACTCCTCTTGAACCAAGCCAAGATGAGATGGACAGAGGAGATGAGAGACTTGAAGAGTAGGAGTTTCAAGAATTGGCTAAACCATCAACATTGCCATAGGAAGAAGAAGAGTTGGCATCCTGGAGAAGAAAAGGAAAATTTCCTTTGATAGAGGAAGAATGCTCAACTCCTCAAATAATTTTAGAGGAAGAAGAAATACATCAGGTTAAACAAGCTCTATTCTTGTCTAGAGTAGAGCTCATTATCATAGAAAATGATGAGGAATTGGATTTCCTCAAACTCAAATTAGAACAAAGGGAAATGCTCATTGGAGAGTTAACAACTCACTTGCAAACAGATCGAGGAGTTATCGCACGTAATTAAAAAACAAGCGATAGAAAAGAGGAAGAATGTCAGACTTCTAGAAAATAGAATTTTGTGTCCATAGTCTCTACATAGACTAAGTTAACCTATTTTCCACTCAAACAACTATGGAATGACACCTGTAGGGAGCTCAGAGAAGCTAAAACATCAAATGAATATTTGAAGACCAAGATGGAAGAAGAGAAGAAGGAAAGAAAAGAGTGGGAAGAAAAATTTTATAAGGAAGAAGGAAACAAATATAAATGTCTTGAAAAAATTCATATGGTCTGCATTATGAGTGAAAAATTGCTTACTGCAGAGGCTCTCTCTGCGCATATAGTGTGTTTTTAGAAGAGCAGTTCATTCGCTGGTAGTTGTCAAGGATTGCATGTGGACTTCCACATGAACTAAAGGATGAATCTGAATTCATGATAGCTTACTCTCTATCCAGTCCTGAGCAGAAAAATCTTCTATGTGAATTTTATCTTTGTAATTTTATGCTAGAGAAAAACACAAGATTTATGATCAATTTGTATGTGGGGAGAGCCATCTCAATGCATTTGTCTCTATTCTACAAAACCAAATTACATGGAAGGAAAGGGAATCTGATTTTTTATTGAAAGCTAGCTCAACTAGTCTCTATATGAGAGCTCACTATGGTAAACCTTTGCCTTCCTCATACATTTTAGAACTCATGCCTTTGATGAGCGATTCAAGACACATTATTTTTACATTCTAAAAAAGAGTATTGATGCCTTTACCTCCTATGAGGAGGAGAAATTTGAAGAAATTTATGAAGGATGCTTGAAGAGGTGGGAACTCCTTACTGTTTCCTTGAGAAGAAGGGAAGTAATATCCCCTACAAATATGATCTAGAGTTTAGAAAGGGAAAAGATTTATGCACAATAATTCCTCATATCAATGAGACCTACAGGAAAATATGGATGGGAATGTGAATGATGCCCCCTCTATTTCTCACCCCCACATCTCCTTGGAAAAATAGAGAACCTTAAGATATTATTGAATTTGAAGAATGGGAGAGGAAAATAGAAGCAGGAGATGGACACAAGTACCTCATGTTTAAGCATTAGAAAATTTGGTTTTATCCATTCAATTTGAGCAATCAAATGGAATGTAAAACATATAACCCCACTTTTGAAGAATGAATTTTGTAAAGGGACTTACAAACAAGTAAGTTTGGGGGAAATGATGAGGCCAGAATATGCCCGATTAATGTATAATATATGATCTCATCTTACTCTCATTTTTATTAAGTTTGATTGTATTTTGTGACTTTTATTTGATTTGACATGAGTTAGGATGTAATTGTCTATCTTTTGATTGATTGTGTTTCTAATGTTAACGGCTCTAAAATTCCTTACGAAGTGTGTGTTTGAAATTTAGTTTTGTAATAAAGCGGAGTCTAATCGGTCGACGAAATGAAGTATGTAGCGTCAATATGTTTTCACTAGCATATTTTCCAACATAACTTAGTTGGAACTTCTAAGCTGGTTCTAGAACTCCATTACACTGATCATCATCTAGTTCCATAACTTTTAGAATTATTTTGGAACTCCAGTGTTTAGTTCCGTAATTTTCAGACTTAGTTCTGGAACTCCTGGGTATATCTCTGAAACTCTCATGGTTTTGATCCTTAACGATTTTCTATGGTTCTAGAACTTCTCTAAAGTTCTAGAATAGATGGAAGATTATATATTTTAACCACATCTAGATATTCTGCATTAATGACCCTTTCAATCAGGAAAGGATGAGAAGATATTTGAATGCAGATCCAGGGATAGCTATCTTACAACATGCCCCGATTAGCTTAATCGACTTAGCATCTATTTTGGGCACAATTTGATTTTATCAGAATCGTAGAGAAAACTATGATTGTAAATGTATATATAAGTATACCTACAGTAGATAAAGATAGGAAGGAATAGAGATAAAATAGAGAAGAGAGATATAGACTAAGTATACAAATCTAGTATGTTTTGTAATACCGAATGTTTTATCAATAAAATAGCCATTCTTGTTTGAGATAATTCGAGTTGTTAAAACTTGATTCAAGGAGGAGCAAGGGCCCACTCCCCCAAGGACCAGGATATTTATTTATTTGGTATTTATATTTCTTAAGCAAATAGTTTAGATCTGTTAAATCTGTATTACTTTAATTCTTCTAGTTAAACTCTGTCGTGTACTTGTTCCTACAGGTGTCTAGATAGATTCTTATTTTCTCTTGCAATCATTTTTAAAGCATTCTAAGTTGTGTGTTTATTTCCAACAGCAAGTGTGTTTACTTTCAGAAGCAAGTGTGTTTATTTCCATTCTGCAAAGTGTGTTTCCTTTCAGCAAATCTTTCAGTGTGTTTACTTTCAGCAAAAATTTCATAGTATGATTTAAATAAGGTTTTACCAAGAAGTCCTTAAGACATTGAAAAGATCCCCTAGAAAATACAAATACAACTACAATCAACTACTAGATCAATAGGATTACTCTTATTGCATATAGCGTTAGACACACCTGGTTTGATATGACATCAACAAGAAGTTGATTAAATGAAGGAATAACGACACCCATCGTGAAGCATGATTTATTCATTGAAGACTCTGGTGTAAGAAGGAGAGTACCTCTCAAGGTACTAGCATTGGCTTTCTAATTGCTAAAAAGGGTAAGAGAATATTTTTAATCATCTTCATCCTGTTGGACTATGTATAACAAAATTCATAAAAAGAGGAGAAAATGCTTTATTAATAAAGCCCATGACTGATTTTATACCAGCTACATGGTGGAACCCTTGGAAGGGTTAGTGGGGGCATTTGGTCCTCAAAGTGCTCAAAGAATCAAGGTGAAATTTGTTTTTTAAAAGAAGAGTTGAATTCAAGGTGCATTCATGAATTTAGCATCCCAATGTATGAGAATGGTTACCATTTTCATAGCTTGTTAGTTATTATTTTTTTCCATGTTTCTATTATTTGGGACAACATTTACATGCTCGGATGATTGAGGAAGACTATTTCACAATCACGTCTCAAGGTATGTTAGATGGGATAAACACATCATCCATTCACATTGCTATTGATTCAGCTAATAAGCATATGTTGGCAAAGAAAATAATGCAGGATCCCATGCTATTAAAAGGACATGTGGTATGTGGTATATTTATTGTGGTTAAATTTGCTAGAGGTAAGATAGTTTTGGGATGCAATGGTTGCATGATGTTAAGGAATATGATGATGCATGGGTTGAAAAATCAAAGGAGAATGAAGATGTTGATCCTATTTCAGAAATTTTGAGTTGTAAAGGTATGATGAGCAGCCCCAATTATGTTATTTCAGATGTTTTGTCTTCTCTCGTGACGAGAATCAATGGGTACTGATAAAAGGAATGAAGTTCCTTATGATAAAGTTTATGGATGCATGAGTTCTAATGTTGATTTCCTTTCTCTTGCATTTATGATGAAATGAAAATATGGGGAAAGAGAATAAATTATGATGAGGGATAAGCCATGTATATTACCAACATAGAAGATATTGATGAGTTATGTCCATGGAAAGAGATGTCTTGCACAAAGAAGCTAACTCATTTATTTATTATCATTAAGAGATGTGAAGTACTTGAATGTGTTTGTACATTTGGGTTACTTGAAGTTGGAATCATTCATTGGACATATTGGCTTCCATATTTTGGGATATTTTCATTCACCCCTCATGTGGATAAAATGAATTTTTCAAGGAAAACAAAGAAATCAGATTTCATGGTATACAAGGGTAGATTGCAAAAGATGTGATTGGTGAAGAAAGAAGCATGTCGTTGTAGTGGTTGAATTGTGAAGGAACTCAATCTCTTGTGGATCATGATGACATCACATGGTCCGAGACAAGTGGGGTATTTGATGACTCCTATTCTGATGGATTATTTGCTGCAGACACAGAGCCCACCATGATGACTTATGTGGAGAGTGAGTTAGATATGATGGAGACTTTGACTCTAGATGGGGTGAGTGGAGTCATGGATGTGGGTGTAACTAGTAGTGTTGCATATGAGAAAGTTAAAGAGATTGGGATTACAAGTTCAAATCATCTGATTTTATCATTATGTTGGTTATCTGAGGTTTTAGTAGACTGGAGATCTCATTTGTTTGTGGATTACTCCAAGAACCGACACACTTTCGAGATTCTGGATGGTCACATACAAGATGACAACTACAGATTGGAGGATGGGATGATCTTCTATAAAGGGAGATTGTACCTTGTGTTAGATTCATGGTTGAGGATGGAGATATTGCGAAATGTGCATTGTTCCTCCGTGATTAGGCACTTGAGCTTCGATGAGACCTACAGGTTCATGTCAGAGAGGTTCATATGGCATAGGTTGAGGGAGGATATCCTCAACTTTATATAATCATGTATGGTTTGTCACTATGACAAGTAAGAGCTTACGAGTTCATCATTTTTTGAGTCGACATGGGATAACACTCTTATGTATTTTACTACTTCTATGCCCGGTGAGCACTTTGCCCATGTGTTAGTTAGTGGAGAGATGAAATTAACTCATGGTTATTTAGTAGGTTCACATTCAGTGTAGGAGGTGGACTATGTGGAGATGATATTGTTGGTTGTCGATCTGCTTGGAGTCTTGGGACTTTTACTCCATGGGACACATTGAGATACATTATGAGGAGCCTTGCTCTCACATGTGTGCAGTCATGTCATGGGAGAGTTAGCACCATTTGTGCATATACAAGTTATTTCCCAGGTTGATCCAAGGGATTTTGTAGGACTCAGGGTGGACTTTCGTACTCAAGAGCTGATCGGAGAGAGAGTGATGAGTCCCAGGATGATGGCATCAGAGTGGTAGGGATTGGACAAATTGGAAATCCCGATGTGGGTACCGGTGGAGAGTCGGTTTGGGTATCATTATACTTCACAGACAACATTTCTCTCAATACAACATGGAGGACATGATGACTACATGGGGTTTCTTGGTTACTTTAGATTACACTGATCTTTGGTTGATGATAGGGTGAGGTGGAGAAACTTACTTTGTGGTATTCAACTTCTGCAGCATGACATGATAATGCTTGGGGTCAAGCATTTCTCGGGAAGGGAGGATTGTAATGTCCCCTTTCCTATGCCTAAGGCCTAAGGGCCAATTCGAGTCCAAGCCTTGGTCATACCCAAGGGGTTATGGATGTGGGGAGCTATTGGGTATGAATATCTAGTCCATTTTGTTATATTTCTTTGTTGACATAAGCATAAAGTGTTTTGGAGGGACTAGACATTATGTTTTGTCATTAGGAAGGGGCCACATGACACTTAATATTCTAATTTTGTGTTGGGGGTCACTTTTGGACCATGACGACTTAAAAGGGGAAAAGTAACTTAAGTTACTTTTATTTTATTAGCCCTTCCAAGGAAAATGAGACTAGGGTTTATTGCATATCTTTTTCCTTGGAGAAGTTATATAAGGAGTTGGAGAAAAAGGAAGGATCATTTGGCATACCTAATTATCTTCTTTCATGTGCAACTCTTGTTTTCAAATCTATAGCTTGTGGAGTGAAATCCCACTAGAACCCCTAGCTATCATGGCATTCTTCGGTAGTGAGAGATCTACTCTAGCTTGTCACTTTGGAGCTGTTTTCGGACTGATTTACATAGATATTTTTGGGGTTTTAGAGGAAGGGTATAGAGGGTTTGGAGACATTTGGTGATGAGAATCAGAGGGTTTTCAGATCAGATTTATGACAGCCATTTGAGCAGGGATTAACATCACTTTGAAGGAATTTTCATCAATTTCAACCCTTCTCCAAGATAGGTGACTTTTTTGGAATATTGTAGCCTATATTTAAGGGGTTTCAAGTGGTGCAAATTCAGATCTGAAGGTTGGAATATCATCTCCTATATTTGTAAATTTTATTTCCAAAATCTTACAATTTTTACACTTGTAATCAGAGAGTTATGAATTTTAGAAGTATTCTAGTCAGTTTGTCTAGGGCACGATGTAATTTTATGGCATAATTTTATTATCTAAAAAATTCCAAAAACAATTTTCTTATGTTCTTTATATTATTAGCAAGCTCTCTTTAAATTTTCAAGTAATTTGGGTGGATATTTTGGGAGATATTAATTTTCTAGTGTTCGTTGCCCTAATTGTAAAAATATGCAAAAATCAGTATTTTATTTGGCTGCAATTTTAATATATTTTGTGCATTTTCAAGTGGTATCCTACAAGGATATTTCAACGAACCGGAGAAACCTGATCCTATAACAAGCACAAGGTCACGTGCTATTCTAGGTAAGTCTTCCAATATTTCTTCTAGTTCTAAATCTAAATATACTCCTGTAGGATGTAATGATTCAAAATTTCCTAGTGTGCATTTCAAAATACCCTTTGTTTCTCAAACATCTACCCCTTCTTCCAAATCTATTCTGCTCAAAATCGAGTCACTTCATCCCCCTTATCCACATCTTCTACCTTTGATTTCCTAGAATATGCGAATAGAGACAAGGTGTAGATTACTAAAAATGAATATTATAGGACTCACCCTGAATAATTTGAGAGATTTGTCTGATATATCATAAGTGGTATTTTAACACCCAATTATGTAACTCCTAGTTCTACTACCAAACCCACCTACACCTCCATCATAGAACATGATTTCTTTGTGTGCATCCAATCTGACAAGGTTGATACTTTATATGTCTCATTTCTCGTTGGAGAATATGTACTAAATAATTGCATCATATATTTTGGAGCCTCGACAATGTAATTCCTGTAAAGGTCGCCAAGGCTCTCAAACTCACCGTGATCCCACCTGGTTGATCTTGTTACTCCTTGGAGTCAAAATAGGTCCCACTTGTAGGGAATGTTAAGGGATACATGGAAATTTCTTCCGAGAAAAGAAGATGAGATACGGTGCAAAAAGTAGGAATTCGAAAGCCAATATTTTGTACCAAGATAATAGGAAGATGAATATATTGACTAAAGAAGAAGAGGATATTCCCATTTTGATAGGACCAAACATTCCTTCCCAAAGGAGTATGGATCTTGAAGAAGCATTGAGGAACTTTGAGTTCCAAAGAGGATATACCTGATTTTCTGGATGATGCAAGCCAGGAAGAAGAGGAAATGGTTCTTGATGGTTTACAAATGGAGAAACCAATTTGTACACTTATCCATGAAGAGGAGATGTTCTCATTCCCATTTGGAGATGAAGATGATCTCAATCATGCCATCCATGGAGGGACAAGACCATCTTGTGATGATCCCGTAAAAGGTCCAGAAGGAAGAATCGGTGTAATATATCTTAAGAGTCATTTGAAGAGATAAAAGATCATGAGCTTTATCTTGAACTCCTGATGCAAGCCATGAATCTGTATGATAGGTTTGAATCTGATTTGGAAGCCTCAACCAGTGTGAATATTGGCCATGTTGAAATAAATCAAGATGATAAATCTGATGTCTCTCTTGAGCTAATAGTTGATGGATACAATGATGAAATGGAGGTATTTTCTTTCCCATTTGAAGAAGAAGACTCTTTCCATGATGAAAAATTTGAAATAGAGGTTAGTTGAAGTCATCGAAGGAAAATATCCCCTTGAAAAATAAGTAGTGAAATGTAATAAGTTTAAGGTAAATGAATTAATCCATCTAGATAGTTGCTTTAAGGTTCAAAATGAAGATTCTTCAAGTACGTGCAAAGATGAACCACAAGAAGCAACAAATTATAACTCTGCAAGAAATCCTTGATGCAGTATAAAGTATGGAATACCATGAGCTAATTCTTGATGTATTATGTCATGTCATGGATATACAGGACAAGTATGAGGTTAATTCTTATCATCCATTCAATCTTCAAGCACCTCATAGTGGAGTAGAGATAAAAGATAAGTGTGAGGTTTCTCATGAAAAAGAGGTCAATAAGCATAGATTTGGGAAAGAAAATAACTCAGAATATTCAAGCAATTGGAATGAAAATCATCCTTGGGGCAGCGATGGGATGCTCAATGAAGAATAAACTATGTGGATAAATGTAGAATGTAACTGGAACTATGAAACTGATTTCAAAGGGAATGAAGGCAATGGAATTTCTAAGCAAAGGACTAAGCATCAAGAAGCTCATGTAGACTCACTCCTACCAAGTACACAGATAATCATGAAAGCACCTGGCTTTCATAAATAGTTAAGGAGAGGAGGCTACTTTCTTGAACCGGTCAATGGCTTCATAGAACAACATCACTCTGTGTTGCCCACTCAGGGGTAACCTCTGAGAAGATGAAAAGTGCTTTAGTGAAAGTGGGTCATCCCCTACCTTGTACTATAGGTGATGTATGATAGAAAAAGAATCATCAAGTAGACTTTCCTCTCTCCATGACCCGACCTCATGTCGAGATAGCCGGTGAAAGTGGAATATATGTGGATATGGAAAATTAGTTGAGCAATCCTAAATCCTCTATACGCAATAATGGGAGCTACAAATCTAAAGTGAGGAAAGCTCTTCTAACCTGAACTGGTGTTATGGATCGGTTCAACACTATAACCATTCGGAGGCTCCAATCAATGTCGAGCTCTACCGAGATTCTGTCCGTTGGTTGTTGGACTCTTGGAAAGTGACCAGCGGGTGCTTCGTGTATGTTTCAAATAGGGTCATGAAAGTGACGTCAAGAGTTGTAGAGGATCTATAGAACACTATGGATGATTTTTTGGTCTGACCTAGAAAATGTTGGCTTGGTTGGCTTCTACGTCCAAAACAAAAGTTGTATAATGATATCGGTGGGAGTGGTGAGGATCTGAACACTAGCATGTACGTAAGCCAGTGTCGATGTTTGATTGGTTTGCAGGCCCATTGGGTTGTGGGACCTGGGGATCACAACCGTGAATTCATTGTTATTGTGGACCTTTTATGGTCATGTGAAGAATCAATCCCGTCTTCCAACTATCCAGTAGTCATAAGCTTTCTCAGCCTCTATATTCAATATTAGGAGTTGTGTGATCTTCTCATAATACCTCACAGGTGTCCTAGCAACTTGTATGCGTAGGCCCGTATCTACATGTCGGTGAGAAGGTCTCTGCGTCTGGCTGTGGAACTAATGGGTCACAACCGAATGTTTGTTCTCTTTGGGTTCTTGTATGGTCATGTAGATGCCCTATCAAGGCAATCTATAGTTGGGTTGGTTTGACCAAAACTCGTGTGCTTTTTCATCTTCAATGTTCAATTCTCTTAACTGTTCACTAATTGTTTGTTGGATTTGTAGTTGTTTGGAAGACGTGGATCCTAAGTCCTTGATCTATATCAGCTAAGGTCATGTAGAGATTTGGTTGGGGTATTACTAGCTCAAATACATAATCCCTGGGCTCTCTTGGTCCCGTGATAGTCATGCAAAATATAAACAAACTTAACTAAATAAAGAAAACTAACTATGAAATTGAATCTACACTATGCCTATTTTTGTGCTTTTTTCAAGATATAAACTTGAATAAATTCAAAGAGCAACTAATCTAGAAATAAAGCTTAAAACAAGCAAGCTAGCCAGATGTAGCTATTTTCTTGTGCATTTTGTGAACTGATATAAGTACAAATATTTAACAAATTTGACTGAAAAGACCTTCAATCCTACCTCAGAAGTGAGAAACGAATCATGGCTTCTCAGAAGCTATCATTCCCCACAGCTTCCCTTGACAATATTGAAGGCAAGCATTTACTGAAAAGAAATGATTTACTACTCTAGTTGATATGATGTAAACTACAACTTTGACAAAACAAACCTGGAGCTTTGCAAAATAGTGGAAAATCCGGTTGTATCGTAACTTGTCCCCTCAGTGTGATTTCTTCGTTCCTTCGTGTTCTCGTGAATCCATAAAGATAAGGATGTGGCAGCGGCAATAGGAGAAGGTATTTGAACAATGGTAGCTTGGAGGTAAACCAAATGGAATGCAAGTAGGAGAGAGATAGCGCAAGAGAACAGAGCTTGGCTATGCGGTTCCTAGCAGGATTGTTGTAGGGATATGACAAGACTCACCTAAAATTCTAGGACCTATTCTTCTGTGATGAAACAAAACTATAATCCTAAACAGAACTAAATTGTAAGTGAATTTGATCTAGAACTGATACTATGCTAAGCTATTTTCTTGGAAAATAACAATGAAATGAATTTGAACTAGAGAGATCGAGTGATCTCTAAACCAAGAAAATGAAGAGCCTTGAACTGAGAGGCTGAGAACATATGCTAAGTCCTAACTTGCAGAGACTTATGGAGGAACTTCAAATGCACTGAATGATAAAACATATAATGAGAGGGGCCATTTGCTTGTAAAAAAGCTGGGTATTTATAGCATTTCCACTTACCAGAAGGCAAGCTCAATTTTCCATGCTATATCATTAAAAATGGAGCACTACCATTACCAAGTGGCTGAACAACTCTTAAAAATGCAAAAGTGGTGGAGAGTTGCAAGTGCAACTTGATTTCACATGTTCCTAAGTGTGTCAGAAGCTTCTGGAAAAGTTGGATAGGACCGCCACCCTACACAGGGTGGTGGTTACAGACCACCACCCTGGGGGTGGCGGTCACGGGACCACCACCCAGGAAGGGTGGCGGTCCTATAACTTAAAGAAAAAAAAAAAGAAAAGGGGGCAGAGGTTGAAATGAAGCATGCAAAGTTTGGGTAAGGCATTCTAGGATGCAATTGTGCACTTGGTGAGCTTTTCTGGACTCAAACACCTTGCGAAGAGATCTGAATCATCATTGGGGTTTTTGTAACCAATTTGTGACTATACAACACATACAATTTTGGGTACATACATATTGCCCCCTCGGAGAAGCATTTTAGCCATGAAGAGGTGTAAAATGGTGGGTCCGAGTATGGTGGTCCTAAAATGGGGAGTTAGAAGTTATACCTGACATGCCCGTGTGTCGAAATGTCACCATCCAAGTTCCCACTATCTGCAAAATGAAAAGAGGACTCAAGTGTAGATAGATAAAATAATTTGGAAAAATAAATACTAAGTTAAAAGGAAATGAGGACTTACCACTTGTGGGGAATAAGGACTTACCTCTATCGGTGCTCCAACCTGCGTAAAAACACTCAAAACAAGATTAGAATGTTATATATATATATATATATATATATATATATATATATAATGAACTCATTTTACTATTCATTTGTGTGGATTGATTTGATAGTTTTTGAGCTCTGGGACCCATGGTGATGTTTTTGATGAGAGTATAGTCAAAATGTTCATGGTGAGATAGTGATCATGCCTCCGAGAGCGGAACATCGACCCACAAAGTCTCAGGTTAGTTCTTCTCAATTTATTGTTTTTGAACCTAAAATGTAGAAATGATAAAATCTTTGTCTTGGGGGTTATTTTTGAAAATGTTAGTGTGAAATGAGTCTCTAGGGGGCGCCCATAGGGTAGGTCTTTATTTTAGAAAAATGGTGTATTTTTACCTTTTTTAGTGTTTTTAGGGCCTTTTGAGGTGGTGGCGATTCGGGACAGGACCGCCGCCCTGCACAGAGTGGTGGTCATGGGACCGCCACCCTATGATGGCGGTGGTTACAAGACTGCCACCCTAAAGGGTGGTGGTTACAAGACCACCACCTCATAAGGTGGTGGTTATGGAACCGCCACTCTGCACAGAGGTGGTGGTTCTAAACAGAATGCCAAAAAAGACATGTTAAATAATTGTTTTTGTATTTTTGATATTTTTACATGTTTTTGGTAATTTTTCTAGTTCGTTTATGATACTAACTTATTCCTTTTCTCTATTTTGGGTGGATGTAGAAAAGGAGGAGTACATTAGATGGAGTAGAGAGAGGGAGTGTGATTGGCTCCCAGCAGTGTTAGATGCACTGTCTCAGGCAGAGAGAGATATCCTCTACGGAGGCTGGCATTTGGAGGATTGCATAGGTTCCTCATGTTGGCACCTGCTAGTCACATATTATGTGACTTATTTTCATACTGGGATGTTGATTGGAACACTTTCGATTTCCAGGAGTTAGGGGTGAGTGGACTATCACCCTGGAGGATGTCTACCGTATATTGGGGGTCCCGATTCTTGGGAGACAGCTTGTCTCTTAAGACAACAAGTAGTGTCGAGGTCTCAGATGGTTCAGTGGGCCACTTACATGGGAGATGTTGTTGTTTCTATGGGCTCAAAGAAGGGGGTGAAGGTCCACTCCATTATTGATTCGATATCCCTATGCTCCTGCAAGGCCGTTATGGGCATCCTTGCCTCGCGGTTGATTGGGGACAAGGGAGGGGATACTCTCCTATATTGTTGGGGTCCCATTATTGCATAGATTGAGGTGTATGGTCGTGTTTATGCTTGGGGAGAAGACATCCTTGGGACCACCTACCATGATTTATACAGAGTGGTTAGATTACAAGGGATAGTCACTGAGCCACCCTACTCTTGTCATGAGTTGGGTGTATGAGCACATCATCCCCTATGGGAGAGGCATACATAGCAGAGGATCCGGAGCTATCAGGGTAGCTAGATGGATAGGGATGACTATACTTAGGGTGCCACACCAGCCAGTGGCCTCCCTGACTACTGCAGATATGGAGGCCACTCCTTATCAAGCCATGGCATGGTTATGGGGAGAGGAGACACACACACACACATTGATTGCCTGCTCTTCCATAGGTCAGTTGGTAGATAGGATGGGGAAGTTGGAGGCCCATCCCTTTGACAGAGTGCCTCAAGTAGTTTGGCCTCCCCTATATTGACATGTTTCCTCCAGTGGGGCCAGTGTACAGGTCTGTTCGTGAGGCCAGGGGAGGTCCTAGAGGCCATGGTTGGACTATGGTTACCCTGGAGTTCCTATTATAGCTAGATGGGTGGTTCGGGCTCGAGGGTAGTAGGTGCTCCTCGAGCACCTTTACTTTAGATGGAGCTGCTCCTTGCCCATAGTGGAGATGAGCCCATTGACATGGACTCAGACTCTGAGGAGTTCACTGGAGAGGATACAGAGGAGGAGATGGAGGGAGGTGAGACCGGTGGGATGGCCGAGGATGATAGTGACTCTGAGTGGCATGACACTCAGAGTATCTTGAGGGCCGAGAGGGCGGAGGAGAGTGCAGAGAAGGTGACTCTGATTTCAGAGGAGTTTCCTTCTCATGACATCGGGGAGATGATGAGTCCATGGTAGGATGTCACTTTGTTCCAGATTTGGGGGAGGCACGCCAGTCGGTGGTAGCGTCAGTGGTAGGCGTAGGTCCTAGAGACCCTTCCTGGAGGCCTGGAGATCCGAGTGAGTTATCACTCTTCTCTCAAATTTTGTTAGCTAGAGATATTTAGTTGATATTTTGTTGTTTTATTTTTTTTATTTCATTTTTGATAGTTTTCTAACTTGTTTTCTTTTTTTATTTGCAGTGACTGCTGATGAGTGGCGAGACTTGATTCACCGAGTATGTGTGGATACCTTGTTGCTCCCCTCGGAGAAGACTCGGGCTGAGCTTTCTGAGGATGTGGGAGAGCCTTCAGTAGCCGGTAGGCATACCGATGTCTTTGCCCCTATCTGGTAGGTGGAAAGGATCATGACTTCTCTCGTGTTGAGGTAGTTGGATATAGGATGGCTGAGCGCTTGATGAGGAGGAGTCATTCTCATAGTGAGACGATAGCTACTAGCCGTGACCATGAGCCCTCAGTGCATTTGGAGTGCCGGCGTAGCTGGAGTCCTAGACGTGGTCGTGTGCCCTCTGAGGGATCCCATAGGGGTTGAGAGGCCATTTTTGTAGTGTTTTGTTGGATACTTATATGAGTGTTTTTGTACTTTTCGGCTCATTGAGCATTTTGACCATGCCTAGTGCATGATGGCATTGTATATAAAACATGATATATATATACCTCTTTTGGATCCAGATCTTATATCTAGAGTTTTCTGTGGTTTGTTTAGCATTTGTATACTAGATTTTTTGGAATTTTTTTTTATATGTTTTTAGAATGTATGCAATGGATGACAAATGATAACAAATACTGAACAGAATGCTTCTCTTTTTGTTTCTTTTTGTAATGCTGATATGAGATGATACAAACATATTGTAGTTCTAAACTTTTGAATTCTTTGGGCAATGTTCATTGCTTCTTCTTGTTTTGGAAAAACATGATGAATATATAGTGATAATGAGATGAACTTGCCCCATTCTTAACTCCACGCAACTAGTAAGATGTGAGGGCTCAACACCAAGAATTTAGAAAGGGCGCAAATTGTTTGAGTTTGAATGAATGAAAATGATGAAGAGAAAGACAAAGGATTGACAAAAACCAAATTTTGACCTACACACTTAGCGTACTCAAACCTGCTACACAAAGCTCAGATACAACCTACTTTCCTAGTTTATCTAGACTTAGACCCATAGATGGCAACTTGGTTGACTAAATCTGGTTTTAAGGATTTGATCTCTTTGGAACTTGGATGCTTATTTTCACTTTTCACAATACACTTTGTTTTGAATTTTGAAATACTAAGATTCACTTATTTGCATGAATGGACCCCCTATGCCTGCCCCATGCTACTAGTAAGAAGTATGGGCTTATCACTGAAGGCATGACATAGGTGAGTAAGGGCATCTCTTTCCTTTCCCAACCTCGCATCACTAGTAAGAGATGTGGGCTCATCACCGAAGATTGGTAGGGCAAAGAAATGTGTAAAAATAAAATATTTTGTTTTTGTTTGTATTTTTATTCAATTTGACTTTGACATTTGTGATCTATAATTTTGAAGTATCCTTGTTTCAAAGAGACGTAAGAGGGAAAGATGTGACACCAAGAAGCTTCTAGAATAGACCGTAGGTAAGAACATCTTAACCTAGTAGAAGAAAATGAGTATGACCAAGTATGCGAGGCCTTGGTATGGTTTTTGTCAAGATTTTTCTGTTGAATTTGATAAGATGATTTTGAAACCATTTGATGATATTATGAAAATTGAAGAGATATGATGTGAGTACTTTTGCCAATATTTTCAGAAGCTTGTAATAAATTGCTTAAGAATAAGTTCCTTGACTACAACATTTACAAAACAAGTGAACATAATGAATTAACTAAATGACTAATGTGATGCAGGTTGACATAATATACAAAGAGGAATGTTTGGTTACTTATGCGTGAAACCATTTAAGATGTAAGGAATTGATAGTTTCATTAAATTCCTCACCTTCTAGTGTGCTTAAGAGATATGCTCCATTTCCGTAGTCCTTCATGACTCGGTATGGGCCTAGCCATTTGGGCTGGAATTTCCTTCCTTCGCCGGTTTTCTTATCAATCCTAGCTATCTAGTCTTAGAACTAGATCTCCTTCGTAGATTTCTCATTCGTAGACTTTCTTGTTATACTTTGCCGGCACATTCGGTCAGCGTAGGCTCTATGTCTTTGCTCGGCATTTAATCTAGCCTCATCAAGACTTTCTAATTGGGAGAGTCATGTGCCTCTCTATAGGCTTCTTCTCCTAAGATCCCTTGTAATGAGATGCGGAGGCTAGGTATCTGACTTCTATTGGTAAAACTGGCTTCTGCTCAAATACCAATGAAAAAGGGTTGCCCTGTTGGTGTTCTTATTGATGTTCGATAGGCCCATAAGGCTGGGTATAGCTTTAGATGCTAGTCTCATTTGTTCTCCTTAACTATTTTAAGGAGAATGGTTTTTAATTTTATTTGTGGCCTCAGCCTATCCATTGGCCTGAGGATAGTAAAGAGAAGTCGTGTGATGGTTTATTTTGAATTTACTACATAGTTCATGGACTTCATCATTTTTGAAGGATGTTCCATTATCTGAGATAATGACTTGTGGGACACCGTACCTACAAATGATTTGATTTAGAATAAACTTAGCTATTACAGAGCTTGGTATAGTGGTAAGAGGCATAGCTTCTACCCACTTTGTAAAGTATTATGTGGCCATTATTATGAAGTTATGGCCATCGGTTGATGAGGGAGAGAATTTCCCTATCAAGTCTAGGCCCCATGTGGAAAAGGGCCATGGGGTTGCGATTGGTTGTAGAGCTTGTGCAGGCATGTGAATCTCGTGAGAGAATTCTTGGCATTTGTGGCATTTACATGTACAAACTCTACTGCGTCATGCTCTAAGGTGGGCCAGAAATAGCCCATCCGATGTATCTTCCGAGTAGTGGCATGACCGCCAAAGTGGCCTCCACATACTCCGCTATGGGATTCGTAAAGAATCCTTATGGATTCTTCCATGTCAACACATCTTAGTAACATCCCGTCGAAGGCTCTGTGATACAACACCTGTTCCAAGATGACGTATTTAGCAACAATGATGATGTAACCACCTTCTTTTTTGGGAAGTGGCCCCTTCTGGGTATGTGTGGTCCATGATGTAATTGATTATATCGGTGTACCAAGGGCATGTAGAGATGGGGGGTTTGGTTTTGACAAAGTATATGCACTCATCGGGAAAATCTAGATTTACCAGATCACCTCCATCTAACGGGTTGTTAGCTAACTAGTCTACAATGATTTTTCCTTTAACGGACTTTTGGTTTACAAATGTTAATTTGAATTCACCCATTAGGGTTATGAAGCATCCTACCTTTTTAGACAAAGACCCTTGTGTGAGGAATGTTTGTAAGTGATCTATCTTGATGATCACCCTTGTTTCTTGATTCAACATGTAATGCCTTAAGCATTTTGTTGTAAAGACTATGGCAAGGCATTCTCTTTCTACCTGCATGTAATGTGTCTCATAGTCGAGCAACATCTGACTAATGAAGTAAACTACACATTCTCATTTATCATCATCCTCTTGAGCCAACATGCAGGCTAGTGAGACATCAGTGGCTCGTGAGTATAAAATCAAAGGATGATCTAGCCTAGGAGGCATTAGCGTGGGTGGAGATAACAGAAGCATTTGACTGCTTGAAGGCCTCGTTGCATTCATTTGTCCAATCAATGCTATAATATTTTTTAACAAATTGTTGATTGGATGGACAACAAAACTTAAGTCAGGATGAATCTTGAATTGCCGAGTTTACCAAGAAATGATCTTATGCCAGATTCATCTGATGGTGGAATCATTTCAAGAACAACCTGATTTTAGCTAGATCAACATCAATCCCTCATGAGGATATAATGTAACCTAGAAGCTTACCTCCCATTACACCGAATACACATTTCTCTGGATTCAATGTGACTCCATATTCGATCAACCATGAGAGAATGATACGGAGTACTTCCGGGTGATCACAACACTTTTTGGCCTTGGCCAGTAAGTCATCCACGTAAGATTCTATGATCTTATGGATAAGATCATGGAATATATATGTCATTTCCCATTGGTATGTAGCACCAACATTTTAAGACCGAATGGCATGACAACGTAACAATAGGTTCCCCAGGAGTTATAAATGTAGTTTTAGCTTGATCTTCCTGGATATTTTGATCTGATTATACCCTGAGAACCCATCCATGAGGGATAATAGCTCAAATCCAGTTGTTGCATCAACAATAACATCAATGGATGGTAATGGGAAGTCATCTTTGGGACAAGCTTTGTTAATATCCCGAAAGTCTATGCAAATGCGTATTTTCCCATTCTTTTTTAGAATGGGGACAATATTAGATATCCATTGTGAATAGTCAACTGGTTTGATGAATCCTACCTAGAGGAGTTTCATCACTTCTTTTACCATAAGAGCCACTTTGGGCTTCATTGGTCTTGATTTTTGTTTAATTGGCTTTGCGTCTGGTTTAGTGACAAGATTATGTACTGTGATATGTGGTGCAATTCCTGTCATTTCTTTGTAGTTAAACATGAAAGCCTTTTGGTGTTCCTTGAGGATTTGGGTGTGTATTTCTACCTCCTCTAGAGTTAACGAAGACCCTAACTTCAAAATTTTTGGTTCTTCCTCCATTCCAATGTTTATATCGATTGTTTCTTGATTAAGGAAGTGTTGCCTTCTTCGAAATTCAGGTGGGGCCAGAGGTAGTTCCAAACTTTCTCACTCTCTATCTCGTAGATGTCGAGATCCTTTTGTGGAGGAGACTCTATCATAGGATTTCCAAAATAGGAAGAGGAATGTGTGATTAGGGAAAGATCCACTATGTGATGAGCGAGATGTAGCTCGCATAGGTGTTTAGATGTTTGAGAGTGACTCTATCACTGTCGAAGTGATCTAGGATAGAAGAATCATTCTCAGCTTCTATATGAGTCAGGAGTGAGTTTTTTGGTATTTTACGCACCAATGGTTTAGTACGAAGTGATACCATGAAACTTGTATCTTCCAACTCACTGTTTGGAGTGAAATGGGAAGCTGAGGTTGCTATTGAATCTATGAGGAGGTTCTGCTCTCATGGGATTGCTTCAATTGATATGAAGTTGAATCCTTTGCTTAGATCTAGTACCGCCATTTTATAGAGTTGTAAATGTTCAGCCCTAGTCTCATATACCTCAGAGACTTGGTTTGCAACTAGTTGTGAGTCTCCTAGTACTCTAATGTTATCAACACCCATTCTTTTGGCTATGATGAGGCCAAGGAGGAGGGCTTCATACTCAGCCCCATTGTTTGTACACTCAAAGTTTAACTTAAAGGAAAAAGGTAGGATCTTTCCCTCAGAGAAGTAAAGATCACACACTTGCCCCACTCCAAAATGACATCTAGCTCCATCGAAGTGGAGAGTCCAATATTTTCTTGGAAAGATGGATGTTGGGATATCCCTTGTGTCTATTTCTTCTGCCTCGGTTACTTCTACCATACAAAATTCATGTCTGATGGAAGAGAACCAATTCCCAGGATGTATCCCATGCCCATGGAATCAAATGGTAGGAGAATGGGTAGATCCTTTTCTAGTAACTCTACAATTTTTGTGGTAGTCCCTAATGATACTATTTCTATGATGTTAGCCTCATTTTTGAGTGTTAGAATGCCCTCGACTAGATTTGTAATTTCCAAGTCTGTTGTAGGTATCAACTTCTCTTCTGGTTTTGAACTAATTGGTTTCCTAAGTTGATTCATTGGTAATTCAAACTCGGAGTGAATGCCTGGTCTCTTCTTCAAATCAGCTAGGTGTATATCAAAGGGTCTTGGGTCACCTTGTGCCACAAAGACCTTTCCTAGGTGTAGAAACCTTACTTCCTGAAATAAGGTAGAAGGGATTGCCTTCATGTGGTGTATCCATGGTCGACCGAGGATCATATTATAGTTGGTTTCCTGATCTATAATATAAAATTTGGTGAGGACCATCTTAGGCCCTAAGGTGACTGGCAAGACTATGGTTCCAATTGAAGTTTCTTTGAGGCTATCATAACCTCTTAGCGTATTTCATGTTGTGGAACAATTTGTTTCTCCATATCCTAGTTTTTGAAGAAAGGTGAAGGGGACTATGTTAACTGCTGCCCCATCATCAACCATTATGCATGCTTAACATAGTTATTATAAACCCATACCTATAAATGTAAGGGTGGGTCACCTCTACGTGTAATTTTAGCATCTGTTGGCATTTTCTTATATCAAATATAAACTCAGTATCCCTATCTACCTACCCTGGAGGGTAGACATCAAAGTCTACATGGTTTACCTATGTTTCCAAAGGAGGGGTGATGTTAATTAAATGACCAAGGCCTAATGCTTCTAAGAGAGTAGCCCTATGGGTGGGAGAGTTCTTCAATAAATCCAAAAAGGAAATATGAGAGAAGGTCTTCGTTAAGTCATTAATTAAATCATAAGCACCTATGGGTTTTACCAATGTTTGTTGAATGTTATCTGGTTCTAACGGATAGTTTGGAACTGGTTGAGAAGAATAATCCCATGTTCTTGTTATGGTTTCTATGGGTAGCTCGATATCTAATTCTACCAGGCCAACTATCTTGGTTTGTGGTCGAGTTCCTAACTGGGGTGCGACCATTGGATTTGATGAAGTCAAAGCTTCATGATCATTGTTTCCTGTCATAACACCCTTGTTCATTCCACTTGGATTTAACTTGTTATTGTTAGAGTGATTTGGGAGCGGATCGTTAAAGATCTTGAGGGGTGCATTTTGAGGGGAGACTGCCCCTGTGTAAGTGTTTGGCGTAGGTACTGTAGAATTTGCTAAAAACATATCTATAAAGAGTTGTCTTTGGTCTTCTGGAAAACGTTGTATGAATTTATTGCAATCACAGAAAGTTCTAGCATCATGACCTTAGATTCTATGGAAGCCGTAGTATAAATTAGGATTATAATTCCGTGGTCGTTGGTTTAAGTCTTGTTGTGGCCCAAAGCTTTGATTGGGTTGTTGATTGTTATAATTGTAGTTTTGAGACTGCCTTTGGTTTTGGTTTTGATATCCATCTGGGCCCCGGATAGGGCCTTGTGACTAGATTTGTTGTTGTTGTTGCTTGTTGTTGTGGAGGATGATTAAAATCTACAACATTGATTGCTGGAGAAAAGTTGTTATTGCGTTGATTATTAGCAGGTGTCGGGGTGTTTACAACATTTGGTCTTTTAACCTGATCAGTGACTCCATCTATTGTAACCCCATGTTTTTGTTAAGGATCTTGGGTCCTTGATTGGTACTCCCATATTGGGAAAGGTCATAGTGTTTTGATTGGGAGTGAATTAATCTCCCATTTGTTCCATAAGTTTTATGACCACTATCTATCACCGCTTGATCTATTCTTAGAGCACTCTCAAGTACTTCATCATAAGTCCTCAGAGGGAACTTCTAGACTTCTTCCTTTATCTCTCTATTGAGAGAATGAAGGAATAAATCACATAGTTCCATCTGATCCATGTTTGGAGCACTTGCTGAAGAGTAGAGAACTGTGTGCACCATCTTTGAATGAAATGGGTAGCAGACTCATTGTGCTCTTGTTTAATGTGTAAGAATTCCTGATGCCTGTTCTTAATAGTTTGTTCATGTCAAAAGCCTTGATGAATTTTGACATGAGTTGTTTGAATGAATGTATCGAGGCTTTAGGTATTCTGTAATACCAATCGAGGGCGATGCCTTCTAAGGTTTTGGGAAATATTTTAGCAACAACCGCATCCCAAGGGAGCAGTTCTCGAATGGCCATGGCATAGGCCTTAATGTGAGCATTGGATCTCCCTCCCCTTTGTATTTGGGTAAATCGGGAAGGGGTCTTGGAAGCATGATGCTTCATACAAGTAAAATCTAAAGGTTCTTTTAAATATTCGGAGTAAGTCCCAATCGCATAAGTTTCGACCATTGATGGTGCCTATTGAGGAGGTGGAGGTGGAACGGGTTGTTGATATGGCATAGCATATGTGTTGCAGAGGGTGTAAGGAAACCCCTGTGGTTGAGAGAAACATCTGAGAGAAGAGAACATATCTCCCTGTGGTGATTTTGAATAGATGTTTAAGTATGGGGAGCATTGCTCTGATATGGATTGTTTGGTGCTAAGCCGGGAGGTATCATATTTTCAACTGGAGCAACATTTGAAAATGTGGTTCTAGTTGGTGTTTTTGTGGATAACTATATGATTGTTGAGGAGGCATGCCTAACGTGCCTGTTCTGTAAGGAGGTCAACCTGGCTGGGATGATGTGGAGGGTTGGGGGTTCCTGCTTGCCCTGAGTGTGAAGCTTGATTTGCTTGAGAAAGCTCTAGTCCTCTAACCCTATCAACTAGAGCCGAGATGACTTTGATTGGTGATGATGTAGTGTTCTGTCATGGTAGTTGTTGTGGCACCCCTTGAGGTTTTCGAGGGGTATGGTACCCTACTATGAATTGATCATTGTCTGCCAAGCCTCTCTAAGAGTATTTCGATAGATGGAGGAATGGAGGTGTTTTCTTGGAGCAAGGTATCGGGTTGTGTTTGCAAACTCCCTATAGGTGGGTACATGTTTTGGAAGCATTGCTCACTTCTAGCGTAACGTGCTAAGTACTCCTCATCCAAAAATGGGAGTGGATCTGACTATCTACTGATTTTGGTCTGAACAAAACCCGAGGAGATGAAATGGATTCTCCAGTAAACATCATATTGTTAGAGCCTGAGGGCTCTGGGTTGTTTGTTTGTGTGAGCTGATCCAACTCCTCAATTCGGAATGAAGAACTAGAGCTAGTTCTTTGAGGGGGAGTTTGTGAAGACAAGTAGTTGCTTGAGTAATTGTCATCCCATAGAAAGTGATGGTGTCTGTGGTCTACTTGTCTGACCATAATATGTTTCGAGACCTGAGAGAGGTCTACCATATGCATCGTATCCCGACATATTTGGGGGTATATAAATACCCACAGAATAATGGGAAAGAGTGAAGGTGGATGAAAGAAATGAAAATAAAAGGGAAAATTGTTTGTTTCACGTTGGGTTCACCAATTTTGTATGATAGAAAAGTGACAAGTGAGCATGAGAATCATCAAGCAACTTTCTCCATACCCGACCTCCCGAGGTCGTGTCGAGATAGCCGGTGAAAGTGGAATATATGCGGATATGGAAAAATTAGTTGGGAAATCCTAAATCCTCTATATGCAATAATGGGAGCTACGAATCTAAAGTGAGGAAAGCTCTTCTAACCTGAACTGGTGTTATGGATCGGTTCAACACTATAACCATTGGAGGCTCAATCGATGTCGAGCTCTACCGAGATTCTGTCATTGGTTGTTGGACTCTTGGAAAGTGACCTACGGGTGCTTTGTGTATGTTTCCGAATAGGGTCATGAAAGTGACGTCAAGAGTTGTAGAGGATCTATAGAACACTATGGATGATTTTCTAGTCTGACCTAGAAAATGTTGGCTTGGTTTGCTTCTACGTCCAAAACAAAAAGTTGTATAATGATATCCGGTGGGAGTGGTGAGGATCTGAACACTAGCATACGTAAGCTAGTGTCGATGTTTGATTGGTTTATAGGCCGTTGGGTTGTGGGACCTGGGGATCACAACCATGAATTCATTGTTGTTGTGGACCTTTTATGGTCATGTGAAGAATCAATCCCATCTTCCGACTATCCAAGTAGTTGTAAGCTTTCTTAGCCTCTATATTCAATATTAGGAGTTATGTGATCTTCTCAGAATACCTCACAGGTGTCCTAGCAACTTGTATGCGTAGGCCCATATCTACATCAGTGAGAAGGTCTCTGCGTCTGGTTGTGGAACTAATGGGTCACAACTGAATGTTTGTTCTCTTTCAGGTTCTTGTATGGTCATGTAGATGCCCTATCAAGGTAATCTATAGTTGGGTTGGTTTGACCAGAACTCGTGTGCTTTGTCATCTTCAATGTTCAATTCTCTTAACTATTCACTAATTGCTTGTTGGTTTACAGTTGTTTGGAAGACGTGGATCCTAAGTCCTTGATCTATATTAGCTAGGGCCATGCAGAGATTTGGCTGGGGTATTACTGGCTCAAATACATAATCCCTAGGCTCTCTTGGTCCCATGATAGTCATGCAAAATATAAACAAACTTAACTGAATAAAGCAAACTAACTATGAAATTGAATCTACACTATGCTGTTTTTGTGCTTTTCGAGATATAAACTTGAATAAATTCAAAGAGAAACTAATCTAGAAATAAAGCTTAAAACAAGAAAGCTAGCCAGATGTAGCTATTTGCTTGTGCATTTTGTGAACTGATATAAGTACAAATATTTAACAAATTTGATTGAAAAGACCTTCAATCCTACCTCAGAAGTGAGAAACAAATCACGGCTTCTTAGAAGCTATCATTCCCCACAGCTTCCTGGAAATATTGAAGGCAAGTGTTTACTGAAAAGAAATGATTTACTACTCTAGTTGATATGATGTAAACTACAACTTTGACAAAACAAACCTGGAGCTTTGTAGAATAGTGGCAAATCTAGTTGTATCGTAACTTGTCCCCTTAGTGTGATTTCTTTGTTCCTTCGTGTTCTCGTGAATCCAGAAAGGTAAGGATGTGGCAGCGGCAATAGGAGAAGGTATTTGAACAATGGTAGCTTGGAGGTAAACCAAATGGAATGCAAGTAGGAGAGAGATAGCGCAAGAGAATAGAGCTTGGCTATGCGGTTCCTAGTAGGATTGTTGCAGGGATACGACAAGACTCACCTAAAATTCTAGGACCTATTCTTCCTGTGATGAAACAAAACTATAATCCTAAACAGAACTAAATTGTAAGTGAATTTGATCTAGAACTGATATTGTGCTAAGCTATTTTCTTGGAGAATAACAATGAAATGAATTTGAACTAGAGAGATCGAGTGATCTCTAAACCAAGAAAATGAAGAGCCTTGAACTGAGAGGCTGAGAACATATGCTAAGTCCTAACTTGCAGAGACTTATGGAGGAACTTCAAATGCACTGAATGATAAAACATATAATGAGAGGGGCCATTTGCTTGTAAACAAGTTGGGTATTTATAGCATTTCCACTTACCAGAAGGCAAGCTCAATTTTCCATGCTATATTATTAAAAATGGAGCACTACCATTACCAAGTGGTTGAACAACTCTTAAAAATGCAGAAGCGGTGGAGAGTTGCAAGCGCAACTTGATTTTCATGTTCTGAGTGCACTGGAAGCTTCTAGAAAAGTTGGATAGGACCGCCACCCTTGCATAGGCGGTGGTTATAGACCGCCGCCCTAGACAGGTGGCGGTCACGGACCTGCCACCCAGGCGGGCGGTGGTCCTATAACTTAAAGACAAAAAAGCAAGAAAAAGGGGGCAGAGGTTGAAATGAAGCATGCAAAGTTTGGGTAAGGTTTTGGAATATTCAATAAATAGTTAGAGGAGTTAGGGTAGTTTCATCAAAACAATGTTCATCTACCTAGGTAGTAGACGGGGCCAAAAAAGCTACTAAGTGCGGGAAGTGATTATGGGAGCTCTAGATAGAGTTAAGAATAAAACAAGAAATATTCAGAAATGGAATTCAAATCCATATAATATTGTGAAATCATATCTTTCACAACACCTTGGTGCAATAGGTTTATATCTAGGTTTTTTCCATGTTCAACTAGGGAGCCAGATCCAAAATATGATTTTCAGGGTTTAAATGGAGAAATAAAGAGTGATACCCCCACCATTGGATTCAAAAGGAAATTTAAAATAAAATTAATATAAAATTTCTCCAAACAACTCATCGGGAACTCCAAATAAGGCCTTCACAAGTTCACTCGCATTTCCAGTTAAGCCCCAAGGAGCTAGTTGGAGCCTTACCTCTCACCACACAGATGATCGCCAAATGTTGCATGGAGGAACAATGTGAAAAATGATGTCCCCTTTGTCCCATTTTCCAAAGGTACATGAGAGAAAAGAAAATTTTCCTAGCCCCTTAAAGCCCTCAAGTCATCCATGTGACCCTCTCTAGTGCAAATTTCTAGGCCTCAAGAGCCAAGTGGAGCTAAATGCTCAACCATTAGATTTTTGCCAAGTGTCGCATGGAGGCACATCATGAAAATTGATGTCCCTTTCATCCCTTAATGCTTAAGGTACATTAGGGACACAAAAATTTTCCCCACCCCTGGTATGTGTTTTTGAATTGCTTTAAATCCGACACTTAGCCATTTTTCCCCATTTCTTCTTCACAACTTCACACCTTGCCATAGCTCTGTTCATTCTTGTCTAGACACCAACCCTTTGCTTCTGCTCCAAACTAGATCCTCCATGGCCACAAAATCCTCCACTCTATGAAAATACATAGGTCTCAGAGAAAAAATGGATCAAAAAAACAAAAAATGAATATTTTTCGCTAGATAACCACAAAGTCTTCCCATCGAAAAATCTTCATATCTTTCAAAATAAAAGTTGGATTGAGATGTTGTCTTTTGTAGACTTCCTCATTTTTCAAGATGATCAAGATACAATAAATGGGAGGTCGAATGGTGCCTGAATAATTTTTTCCAAAAAAATCCCATTTCGTGCCCTAGCTCACATTCGTCATATTTCCCATCAATCCAATGATGGAAATAAGCTAAAAACTTGCACACAGAATCCAAATGAAAAACCTATCAAAATGGAGTTGATTTCATCATGATTGGAGACAAAAAACCATACCTACAAATTTCAAGCTCCATTAATGGTCACCATGACAACTCCATGCCCGAAGCTACTTCTAGGAGATTTTGTTTTTAAAAATCCAAGCATTCTAGTAGATGAAATCAAGTGAAATTAAGAGGATGTGATAGCAATGAAAAGACGAGTTCAAAAAATATGTTCCATCAAAAACTGAGCACTAGAAATATACTTTCCAAAAATAGTAAGCTTTCCTACACATGCTTGCTATCTTTGGTAAGTCTTCATCAAAAGTGACTACAACAAAGATAATGTGCTTTGAAAGTCACCAAGAAGTTAGAATGAGTGTTCAAAGTAGAAAATAGTGAAAACAAACACTTACTAAAAATAGTAATCCTTATATGGGTGCTTACTAAAAATAGTAAGTCACCCCAAGAAGTGGTCAAGGCAAAGGTAGTGTGCGAAGAAGTGAATGAGGGAGTTCATCACATCAAGATGGTCAAGAAGAGGCAAAAATCACCTCTTACTAAAAATAGTAAGTCTTCCATCTGGGCACTTGTTATTAATAGTAAGTTACACTCAGAGGGAAGTTTTGGCACAATGGAACATAAGGGGATCATCATTCAGGATCATCCATGGGAATTTCTCACAGGGCATTCAAGATCCATCCTAGGGAACCCAACAAGTGTCTTTTGACACTCACTACATGGTTCGGGTCATAGGTATATCATATGATAGGTGTGAGTTGTGATCATAAGTATAACATTTCATTAAACTTGGCTAGCCTCCATGAGAAAAGATGAAGGATTTTCTCATGGTGCAAAGAGTTCAGAGATTCAGAGTTTGACTACATTTAGAGCTTTCCATCAACAAAGACCAATGGAATTCATCAGGAGCGACATCTACTCTTCTTCCTCTCTCTCTTCTCTTCCTTCCCCAAAATTTATCTCTCCTCCACACTCTAACTATTTATTGGGGTTGCACTTTTCATAATGTCATAAGTAATTTAAAATGAATTTATTTTCAATGTAATAAATCACTCTTAAGTTATAAAAGGAGACTTAAAGTTTTCCTGAGAATGTGAATAGTTTCAAGGCATATGAAGGGTCAATGGGAGTTATATAAAGAGTCTTCTCTTCCTATAAATTGTAAATCCATTCTCATTTCAAGAAGTTGGTGATTGATTTTGTAAATTCAAGAGTGTATTGTACTTTGAGAGAACAAAGGAGATATCCATTTTCTTCCATTTCCCCCCTCACTAGTTTTCCTCCATTCCCACACTATGTACAAATTTTTTTAAGAAATCAATACAAGAAGAAGGAGTTTCTCCCTTTTGATTTCGAGGATTTATTGATACTTTGTGCTCAAAAATTCTATTTGGTCTTGTTGCTATTTACTGTAGAGTTGTTTCTTCTCATAAATGCATGTGTTGAAATTTCTAACTAGTGTGTGTAAGAATATGATTTTCTACTTGCAACATTAGTTCTCCTATCTCATTTCTCACTCCCCTTTCCCTCTTTACAGACAAATTCCTCTCTAGCAAGAAATTACTAGCTTTTCTACAGGGTCATTAGAGTGCCCCTATTGGATCCCCGATCATAAGGCCACTAAGAAAATACACCTATTCACGCACATCTAAATATGGAAGTTACACCGTTTAAGTAGAGGATTTGATTCCCAGTTGTTGGCAAGGAATCCATAGATTTAATCGCCTGAATTTTTTTCTCACCAACAGATCCATATGTACCAATCTCATCAACAAAAACTTCTCTTCTTTTGATCAAGAATAATTCCCAAGCACTCCAGAGACAAATACCAAGGTTGGAGGCATTCCATAATGTAAACTTGAGGAATGTGAAAATAAAAGGCATGGCTATGATCCATATAAAGCTATGAAAGAAGATGAGTTGGGAATTTATTGCTTGCACAAAGGAAACCCACCTCTCCTAGCATCACCAAATCAAATGAAAAGGATGACAATGAAGTGTGGAATCTATTATTTGATGTCTCAAGGAATAGACAAGGTGATGGAGGAGGATTAATACTCTTGTCACCTCAAGGTATAAAGTAATATTCATCCTTCCTTTTTCAATTCAGTTGTTCTAACAATACGAGTAAGAATCTACGAAGCATTGATTCATGGATTTCATGCGAAAATAAAATATTTATTAAGGACTTACAAGAATTTGGAGATAGCGAGATCATTGTAGAATCGGATTAGACTCCTTAATGCTACCAAGAATGATCTTCTAAAGATATGCATGAACTAGGTATGGGATATCATTGAATACTTTGAAGCATTTAACGTTAATCCCATCCCAAAGAAGATGAATGATACTACAGACAAAATTGTAGTAATTGGAGAAAAAATTGATCTTTTTTGAGGATATCAAGAAGGATCGAACTCAGCCTCACATCAAAGTGGTTGTCAGGCCATCTATTCGGAACAATCGGGAAAAGTTTTCAAGTGTTTGAAAATGACCAAAAAAAATTGAATTTCTTACAAGAGGAAGATGATTTTTCTACTAGAAATTAAGACAGATTGGAACAATAGTATGGTGATAAATTTGATCAACTGAGAACAAACAAAATCCCAAAAGGCTTAGTGACTTTGGAGTCAATATTCAACCCCAATGACTAGTTCATAAAAGAGAAAGAAAATATTCAATTCAAGGGTGAAGATTTAGAATCAATTGGAATTGGAGAAGACAAAGTGATCCAAATTGGAAAAGTATGTATTGCTCAAGAAAATTATGATTTCATCCAACTATGTCAAGATTTTTCATATATATTTTCCTAGAATTATAAATATTTTAGAGGCTTCAATCCAAGGTTGGCACAACACACTATTGAATAAAATCCATAATCCAAGCACATTAGATAAAAAGGTCATAAGTCATCATATTGAACCTCTTATGAAGAAGGAATTGAACAAGCTCATTGAGGCAAGTATTTTTTTCCAATCAAACACTCATCATGGGTGGAAAAATTGGTTCAGTGAGAAAGATAAATGGAGAAATTAGCTTATGCATGGATTTTTTAGATCTACATATAGCTTCACTCAAAGACCATTATCCACTTCCTTCCATGGAGAAAATCTTACAATTAGCGATCGGTTAAGTTAAATTCTCATTGTTAGATGGTTACTCGAGGATACAATCAAATCATGGTAAAGGAGGAAGATCAGTTCAAGATAGCCTTTACCACAAAATGGGGAACCTATGCTTATAAGAAAATTCTTTTCAGACTATCAAACACTGAGCCAATTTCCAAAGGGCAATGGATATGGTATTGAGGGTTGATTAAGAAGATGTTTCTTTTTATCTTGATCATATCACCTGTATTATCCAAAAACACGGTAGATCACCCCATGCCACCTCAAGAGAGTTTTGCAAAGATGAAGGAAGTTTGGAGTATCTTGGAATCCTAAAAATGTATATTCTCGGATCATGAAGGAAAGATCCGGGGCCACATTATGGCTAAAGAGAGGCTAGCTATTGATCTTCAAATATTTTAATCTATCGGGAACTTCCATTAATTCAAAAGAAGGATCTTCACATATTTTTAGGGAGGATCAATTCTATCCAAAGGTTCATGCCTGATTTTTCCACTCTCGTTAAGCCATTAAAAATGATGCTAAAATAGAATGGAATTCAAACAAAAAGTATGGGGTAAGGATATTGTTGAGACCATTAAACATGTAATATCCCAAGCTCAACTCTAATTATCATGCTTCTCCAAAGAATTCATCCTCCATGATTTTTTTGGCTCGAATACAATCGTTTCTATCTTGGTGTAGTTAAACAAGGAAGGAATAGAGCAGCCCATAGATTTCTTCACTCAAATATTGGGAGATTATGAAGTGAGGTACTCTTTCATTGAAAAACATGTCCTCACTGTTATAAGGATCCTAAAAAAATTTAGACACTTGGTTTGAATAATAAAAATTCAACCATTAGTATCTCATGCTCGGGTTAAGGAATTTCTCCTAAAAAGGATTTGAATGAGAAAATTTTAGGTTAGATCACTCGTGTGATGGAATATGACATAGAAATCAAGGTGACCAAGTTGGTTAGTGGTAAGGTATTGTGTGAGCAACTAACTTACAATCAACATACTAAGTTAAAAACAAAGGAGAATCATGTCCTAGTGTTATCCGTTGATCAAGATTAAGTAGCAATACTATGCCCACTCCTTATTGGACTGAAGGTATGATACATTATATTCAAATAGGTCTATTCCCTCAGACGACGTTGATAAAAACAACAAGAAGACATTTGAGACTTCATTCTATCCCATATGCTCTCATTGATGGTATCTTGTTCATGAAGGATGTGAATGGAGTTCTTTAAAGATGTGTTTTAATAAATCATATCAAGAAAGTTTTTCATGAATTCCATGACGAGGAGGTTGGAGGTCACTTTTAGTGATCATGAAAGTTGGTTACTATTGGCCCACATTGTTTAGTGATTGTTATGCATGGATCAAGAAGTGTAAAAATGTGCATTCTACACAGGAAAAGAAAAGATAGTAGCACTACCAGTCCTCCCAATTTTAGTTGATCAACCATTCATCCATTGGGGGTTATATTTCATTGATTTCATCAATCTAAACTTAATCTAAGGACACAAGTGGATTCTAATAGCAACATATTATTTCACCAAGTGGATTGAAATGGTATAACTCAAAGAAGTAAATGAGTCTAGTATCTTGGACTTCTATGCGAGGGAATTATTTCCATATTTGGGGTTAAGGTACCATCATATCATACAATGCTCTAGCATTCCTTGGCAAAAAGATCACCAAGTGGGCTATTAGAAATGGGATATACCTCAAAAATTCATCTAATTATTACCCTCGGCGTAATAGGAAAGATGATTCCACAAACAAGAAATTATTGAGAATCCTACGAAGAACTCTACATGAAAATAAGAGGACATGGCACACAAGATTAAATTATCCTTGTGGGCTGATAGAATCACATTAAAAAGGTCAATAGGCATCTCTCCATACAAACTAGTATGCGGAAGGGAAGCACGATTTCCCATATCACTTGAATTATCGGCATCGGAGCTCCTCAAACAGTTGGAACTAGTTGAGTTTGAGCCTATGGAAGTCAAGTATGCAGAACTCATGGAGTTGGAAGAACTAAGAGAGCATGCAATGTAAACCATGGAGAAGGATCAAGCCTTGATCAAAAGAAGATTTGACAAGCTAAAGCTAAGGCTAGAACATTCCAAGAAGGGAACTTGGTGCTAAAGTGGGATCGATAGGGAAAAACAGAAAGCATTTCAAGTTTGATGTTATATGGAGTGGTCCCTACATGATCATAGAGTACAAAAGTAGAAATAAATTTGGAATGGCACTTCTATTAAATAAAAATATCACCCTTTGTACATATTAGTCTAGGATTTTCAATTCCTCCAAGTTCTTGTGCACATTGTCTTGTTGTTAGTTTAGCTTTTAGTTTCCCTAAGTTCCTTGGGCATGTGTTCTATTACATTTAGTGATCTCTTTGAAATTTTAACCATGTTTCTTGGAAGAATGTTATAATAAGAAACTCATATTTACAGGAAACAATTTTTATCCTCACGTAAAATTCAAATGCAAAGAAACTAAAATTAGATTTAGGGAAAGGTTTGATATATTTACTTCCTTGTTCCTATAGATCAGCATATGCATTTCTCATACCCTCAAAAAATTAGAAAATTAGTCTTGGGAACCTTATGGTATAAGCAATGGTAGTCCCTACGAGTGCCTTGCATATTTCCGATTGATGGGAAACCCCTGTAAATAATTTAAACTTCTCTTGGATAATGAGTATAAGATCAACCTCAAATCCTATTTTCTCATTCATTGGATCTTGCTCAATAGAAGATGTTCTAAATTATGAGTATCTCAACCAATTTTTGAGTTGTTCCATCCCTTTAAAAATCTTCTAAGCAACTTGCGGGAATATGGAAGTCAATTTATAGCAATTCTGATTTTCCTCTAAAAATAACCTATACCTCAATTTTTATAGTGTCTTATCTTTGTTAGTTTTATTCTTCACGCTTGGAAAGAAAAAAAAATTGGACAATTTCAGAGGTATTCATTTTTCATTCCCACATATCAGATTACGAGAGGAAAGAAACTTCAAATCAAACAATTTTCCACTCATGAAAATTTTAGGATTTTCATATAAAGATTAGAAAATGCAAGTAATGGCGATAATTTTAGTCTCAAGCAAAGTGCTTTAAGTGTCTTAGGGATCAAATTTTATTAGGTTCAAATCAGCTTTAGATGATCAGAAAGGACTCCATGCCTAATGGATATATACATGTCATCGGGGTCCAGCCCCATCTAGCGAGCGAGATGTTCCATGAGTTGCCAAAATTGTTATCCATTTTCACCTGCGTGAAAATGGACAAGCTAGTAAATAGGTCTCGCATTAAATTACTTCTCAAGGGGCCCTCATGGGTCTATATAGAGTATACATATATATTTAAGTGTTTTGGGGCATCAACAAGGTCTTAAGGAAGGTTGGAATCCATGAGAGGAATTTTTCCTCTCTTAAGGTTTTATGAAGCTCACGAGTCCATTTGGGATGAGAAAGAAAGCATTGGGTCCCACTGCAGATGAAGATAGCAAAAATTAAAAATATGTTCAAAAACCTTTGGGCATCTAACATGATCTTTGAGGTATTAAAGAAACTCAAAAAATATAGAAAAAATCAAGAGAAAATTGACAAAAAAATACAAAAGATTTTGTCTAAAGCCCCAAGACAACTCATCGAGTTGTTGGGCAAGCTACTTTCATCTCTCCAATCGGTTATGAGGTATCGAGCTCGGTGTTATAGGTTACATGACGGATCGAGGAATATATCCTATGAGCTCGGGTGAATTCATTTAGCTAAGGTCATCGTGATAGTGGCAAGTCACGAGGATGTGAGGTCAAAGTTGGTTGGCGGGTTCATCAAGTGGTCTAGTTATGCGTAAGGAAAGGAGTTAGCACAAAAATAACTCATAAAATGGCTTGACATGGTGTAAAATAGTTCTTGGGTGTGATTTTTGGCTGATGTTAACATTCAAATCCCACATGGCCTTACTTAACTTGGGACACAAGTTCCATACACCTATGACTTAGCCACAAGATGAAGAATGTGGGTCGAGGTGACTTTCACACCTAACGTGCTAGGGAAGAATGGTTTATATCGGCCACTGGCGTGCTCGAGAGAACATAGGTTGGCCGCAATAATGGATGAAAGCACGTAATGTAATGTGGCCCGAGAGATATCTTACACATCCAAATTGGAATAGTGGGCAGTCCATGTCGGCGATTCAAGCCGATCGAATGCGGCCACATCAGCCGCATGAGGACACAAGTAGAATATGGGTTGTGGCGAGGAGAGTTCTCCGCCAAGCCATTATTTCCGCAATACAACAATGGGGTCTCAAGAGGCGAGGTCGATGGGTCAACACCAATATGGATTGTGAGTTGATAGTCAAGAGAGTCGACACACGATTCATGGAGGTTGAGCCCTCTAAAGTGGAAGGTAATTGGTCGGTGTAGTGTGTAAATTAGGCTCGATGTGTAAAAATGGTCATAGGGAGATGAAAATGGGTGCCATCGTGAGACATCTAAATTCCTCTTATGGAGTTTTACTACTCAAAGCACACCAAACACCCTCATTCGAACATTTCTGTTATAATTAGTTATTTCCATTAATTAACTAACATTTTTATCATTTTGGTTAATTAATGATGCTTTATTGATTAACTAACATCTTTCACATTTTGATGCCAATTGACGATAAATCGTTAGTCATAATCCTCTTCTAGGAAATAATTAGCGTTAGTTAGCTAATTAGGTCTATTTACCCTTGTTTTTCCCAATGAATCCTATTATTGGCTAAAAATCCTCTTCAAAAGCTCATCTCAAAACTCTTCAAAAGTTCATCCAAGCCTCTTAATTGACCCCAAGTGGTTAATTAAGACTCCTCACACACTAATCATTTGTTAATTCACTAATCATGATTAACAATCCTTAATATAATTTATACTTTTAGTCCTACATGCACTAAGATGCAAGTTTTCCCCAATTAGAAAACTATAAGAAAGACTAAGTACTACCTTTAAAATTTACATCATGCTTTGATTTGCATATCATATAAGAAGTATGATTAATAACCAAGCTCAACCTTTGCCTAAAGTCTTTAATGGGGTTAGTAGATGGGTATCCAATATGGCATTGTAGTCATTGTTGGAGAGACCATATCACCTCTCTTGGAGTAGTAACAAACCGAATTTGATTTCCTTTTAGATCTAACTAGGTCTATGTTAGTAAGGAATTCATACTAAGTAGGTATGCTTTAAGTTAGGATTGATTCATATATCATGTTAGTGTTTCATGCATTCCATTAATATTTTATCATTGATGTAACTATTTTTAGATTCAATAATAATTTATTAATTATACTATGTGGTGTTAGTCTTGTTAGTTTATCTATGCTCGAACTTTTAGTTGTCTTCATTTGGCATGCCCAGTGGGACCTAACCCATTGCATGTTAATTGATTTGAAGTTTTCTAGATTATATTTTCAAGCTTTTTAGAGTACATTTTCAAGATTTTAGATCAATTTCAATTTCAAATAGTTGTTTAAACTAGATTATTTGTAGTTTTTGTTTTCATGTTCTTTGCAAGATTAAAGAAGGTGAAGTGTTGTCAAAATTGCATCGTAAAGCCAAAGATTTGAGATTTTTCCAAATTTCCTTATCAAAATATGTATTTTGATCACCTACGGGAAGGTGTGTACCCACACTCAAAGGGTGCACCAACACATCAAAGCTCACACATGTGCTCTCTTGACAAGCATGTGCTCTCATTGGATGTTCCTATGCCTTTGGTCATGCCTATGCATCACTATATTTTTGACCTTTGTGTGTAACTTGTGTCGGTGCTTCAAAGTGTGTGATTATGCCTCTCTAACCACTCATGTGTAACTAGACTATGTAATTTATACAAAGGCACACCTATCCATAAATGTATGTATTATTGTTTAAGGGATGCATCATGATCTATAAGATGTGCTAGTGCATAAAGAGGCACACTAGTGCACTCAGTAAAGTCGGCTCAAAGTTCAAACTTTTAACTTCCGGTTTTTAGACTACTATCATTTTCCAGGGATTTTTAGTTGTTGTTGCTGTCAATTTTTTGATTTAGAGTAGGATATCTAACAAAATTTGCTTAGGGTTTGATCGGTGATTTTTGTAAAAATTTCTTAGGCTTTGATGATTAATTTTGTTTCCATGATTTGTATGAGTTTGTAATAGGGTTTTATATGCTCTTCTCTTGCACTTTGTGTGATCTTGAGAATTAAAAGAAACCTTAAACCTTATTTTTTAACATTAGAGTAAGTGGGAAATTTCATTATTCATTTTTATGCTTAAGGGAATAAACTTTCATTTTGGCATGTATATGATATTTTAGTTTAAGAGCTTTTCATTTGATAACAAACCAAAGATAAGGCTTTGTATGCTCTTCTCTTACACCTAGTGTGATCTTGAGAACCAAAAACAACCTTAGTTTTTCACTAAAAAAACACTTGGATTAATTGGGAATAAACCTTGATTTACAAAGCATTATAGTAGTTATTTGATTTACAAGTTTTTCATTGTTATTTAGTTGGGTTATTTGTTGTGTATGCTCTTCTCTTGCATCCTTGGATGATCTTGAGAATCAAAAACAACACTTAATCCTCTTTATATGATATTTTAAATCTTGTTAAACTACTAACTCTTGGTTTGAAGGACCTAAAAGCTTGCCAAAGAAATGATAATAGAAACATTTTATAATCACACGTGTGTTGTAGGTTGCCATTGGTGGAATAAAACATCATTACTTAATCCGAAAGATTAAAAAAACACCACAAGCAAAAGATCAGTATATGTAGGTTTCGATTAAGAGCTACGAATCATCTGCTTAACTAGGGCATAATCTCTTTGGCATAAGCCTTAAGATACAACAAAAGAGATGGTCCTAGTAACCCCAAAGTAGTGTTGAGTTGTGGAGATTAATCTCTTCACTGACATACTTTTATAGACTTGCTAGAATAAATAGTAACCAACATTAGTTGATAAACCATCATCGATCACCCATAGATCGGTATCGGTGAGGAAAGGAGGAAACGACATCAGTTAGGGCTAACCAGCATTGAGTTAAGGCTAACCGACATCGGTTTCTTATACATGTCTACTATAATTAAATTACGTAAATCAGATCTATCTTTAGTTTTAAAGTGAATCTAATGGCTGTGATTGTATAGCTAATGTGCCCTAAGATTGTACATGCATATATAAGCATAAAGCTAGGGTTCTGTAGGAAGAATTAAGTTGAGAATAGAGAGAATTTTCCTTTCGGAGAAAAAGGAGAAATTTGTAGAGAAGAAAGTCTTGACAATTTTTCCCCATGGGCAAAAATTTCCTAAGAGGGTCCTAAAAGTGGTTACATGGATAAAAGGAGCTCGCCGAGTAGCTCCGAGAGCTACTCGGTGAGCTGAGTCATGCATCGGCCACGTAATTCACAAACCAACTCGGGTGAGTTGGGAGGAGGAGCTCATTGAGCTCGGGAGGACACATTGGATCAAGCCCAAATGGGTTGGGATAACCATGCAAGAAGGATGATGAAATAATAGGAACAAGTTCGGTGGCCCGAACCAAACATGTAGGAGTTTGTTCAATGGAAGCTTGGCATCGGAAAAGTGAAAAGCACCAATTTACAGGAAAAATAAATGATCATCTTGTTTGACATAGAAACTAAACTCTGATGAGTTGAATACATGGTGAGTGAGAGCGAGCTCGCAGACAAAAAATTATGTCGGAGGAAAGAAATGGAAGGGTGGTTTGGCTCCAAACTCGTAGGCGGGGAACTTGAAGGAAGCTCGTAGTTGAGCTAAGTGGAAAAATGGGGGCTCCAAAGTGTGAAGTTTTTAGACTTCGAGGTTTTAGATTTTGTAGTTTCGGTAGCTAGGTAGGGAAAAATGAGAAAAAGACACTCCGAAAACATGAAACTCCGAAGTCTAAAAGGCTTGTGGGTTTTTGGGGTCAAATCTGTTTTTGGGGTCAATGACACTATAGATCGGGAGATTAGAGTCCAAACACCAAAGCTCGAATAGACTTGAATTTTAGAGGTTCGGGCTCTTCACCAAAAAAATGCAAAATCACGAGCTAATGCCTGAAATTCCGAAGTCACGAAAGGGTTCGGCATTTGGGTTAAACCTAAATTCGAGGTCAACACGGTAGGCATTTTGAACTTTCGAGGTTTGAGTTTGGAATTTGGTGTTGGGTAGTTTAGAGGTTTGTTTGAGGATTGAGAAAGGTGTAGGTTTGAAAAGTGCAAGTTCCAAGTCCGAATTTTAGACATTCGGGATTTTAGAGGTCTTTGAGGATCGATTGGGTGAACAATGTCACAATCCCAAAATGCCCAAGGTTGAAACCCAAATTATAGATTTTGGACTTGAGGGTTTCTAAGGTTGAATCTCGGAGGTTTTGGGGTTTTTCGAGTGAACTATGGGCTGCACATAAAACATTGAGTCCGAACTCGAAGTCCAAATTTTGGATGTCGGAGGTTTGAAATTTCATAACTCTCAAGCCAATTTTTAGTGAATAGTGTTAGCGACTTCCAAAGCAAAAAAGCTCAAGTTCCAAAGCCTCGAAAGTCTCAAATTATGGATTTTGGATGTTATGATATAGGCTAAAAGTCCAAAAAGGAAGGTCAATATAACTCACATTTTTGCATAATGACACCCTCATTTTTAGATGGCCATAACATTTTACTGGGATCTCAGATTTGCACAAAATAGGACTTTTGGATATCTTAAATTTAATAAGGTTTAATATTTTTTAAATGATAATTATAGTCTACCATGAATGAATGAAGCAAACTAAAGGTAAATTCTTAGTCAACATCTAGGAAAAATAGGCATATCTTCTAATGTACTTTACCATTTCATGCAAAATTATAGTAAAAGGAAAGGTGATTTTGGGATTCACAGTATGGGATCATCAAATTTCCTATTTTGAGTTTTCTAGACCTCTTAAAATTACATTGGTGAAGTGGTAGGTGAGGCCATTAATGAAGGTTGGTAGAAAGGTAAGGTCATCATGGGTCTACAAGGCCTAGACTAGATAGGAGGCATAATCAAAATAGGTTTTTGAAGCACAAGTCAAACACATTAATGGAGGAGAGATTTTTTTAGATTTTCAAGCACCCATTCTACAGACATAAAGAATGGATTTTTATGGGTTTCGGGAATTTTAGATTTTCATCTTCTCTCTCTCCTCTGATCAAATTTTCTCTATAAATATGTAAGGGTCGCATATTTAAAGAGTTGATCACCTTTCTTCTCCCATGCACCCCATTGGGGCTTCAAGCCTTCCTCAAAATTTGTAATGGCTTCATGCCTCTTCCTACTATAAAGTAATGTACTATGTAAACTTCTATGGATCAATAAAACATATCTATGTTGCATTTTTTCTAGCCTCTTATGTTTGTTGTTTTCATCTTACCTCTCATTGCATTTGGAGGATCTTTTTTTATTTCTTATTTATTACGGGTTTGGTGGTTGTGTTTGCCATAAATTGTGAATTTTTACATTTTGGGTTTGTGTTGCAGTTGTCCAACCTCCCTAAGATTCATCCTTTCACCATTTTGTAGGGTTGGGAAGAGTGACTGACACTCCTCTCTTGGTGTATCACCACTCGTAGTGTAGCTTTCTTGCATGCATCCTTCTTTCCATGTCCTCTTGGAAGCATTAGATTAGGATTAGTTAGTGGTTTTCCTACATTAGGAGTAGTTAGTGGCAAGTAGGTTAGGATTAGGAATTATCCTTCTCTTTAGAGCTATCTTGTTTCGCAATGTCCCACACTCAAGATGGCTCCATGTTGTGAAATCATGCCGAATTCCCTAGTCCATAAAAATTTGTCTCATTCGGGGATGGTGTGATTTTACCCCAAGTAAAGTACAAGACATCCAGAAGGTGTGGAAGATTGCAAATATTCATTGTATTTCCTCTGTGATAATAAATTGGTTGTTTCTTGGTGGATGTAGCCCACACTAGGTGAACCACATTAAATCTTGTGTATTGTTTCTTCTTGTTTATTTCCATATTGATTGTTTTATGCTTAGATCCGACTAATATATCTACTATAACCGGTTTGTTAACCCAAACAAGCGGTATCAGAGTATCTTTGTTTAAGGGTTGTGAGTGTTGATAGATTTACTTGAGGGAATTCTTATTGAGTGGGAGAAAAGCAATGGGAGATGAAGGAAAATTTAGAGTATATAAATTTTATGGCCGTGACTATCTATTATGGAAGATACAGGTGGAGGATTATTTGTATTAGAAAGATTTATACTTACCTTTGGATGAGAAGACAAGACCTGCTTAAAATGACTGATGAAGAATGGAAAATTCTTGATAGAAAGGCTCGAGATCTATAATATTGAGCCCGACAACATCTATGCCATAGAATATTACCGAATCAGGGGTATATGGAAGAGTTGATGAAATATTTAGCAAATCTATATGAAAAATGTAGTGCTTCAAATAAAGTTTATTTCATGAAAAAATTGTTTAATTTAAAGATGCAAGAAGGTGGGTCTGCATCAAGTCATTTGAATGATTTCTAGTCTATTGTAAATCAATTAATATTCTATTTGAGGATGAAGTAAAATAAATTTTATTATTATGCTCTTTTCCAGATAGTTGGGATAACTCGGTAGTGGTGGTAGTAATACAAATGTCTGCTACTAATGTTTTAAAGTTTGATGATGTGGTTAGTATAATATTGAATGAAGAAATACGTAGGAAAAGTATAAGAGAATCATCATCGGGAATGCTTTGAATGTAGAAATAAGGGGAAGGAAAAAGGATATATCTAAGAGAAATAATGATGGGAAATCAAATTCTAATAATGGTAGATCTAAATTCGAGAGGTAGAGGTATAATCGCTTTCGATTTTGGAAAGAAAGTTCATGAAAAGAAAGATTGTTGGTTGAGGAAAACAAAGAGAATTTACTAGAGAAAGGTAAAGAGAAATTTTTTTCTCCAAAAGAGGTAATGCAAGACACCCTAAGTCTCTCCTTGGATAATAAAATTGAGTCATGGGTTTTAGATTCACTAGCTTCTTTCCATGCAACCCCAATAAGGGCTATTTGAAATTATGTCCAGGGTAATTTTGGGCATATTTATTTAAGAGATGATGAACCATACAATACTACGGTATTGGTGAAGTTCATATTAAATTGCAGAATGGAAATACACGGATATTGAAACATGTGAGGCATGTTCCAAGACTTAAAATAAATCTAATTTTTGTAGGACAATTGTGTGAAAGCTGGTTGCATGGTTACACTCCTGGCCCAATCTTGGAAAGTTACAAAGGGATATTTTATTGTAGCAAGAGGCAAAGGTAGGATATTTTATTTGTCTACTTGTATATCGATTCTTTTTATATTCTATCTACTTTAGATTTAAATACAAGCATGTGGCACAATCGGCTAGGCCATATGAGTGAAAACATAATGCAAAGGGTAAGTTATTAGATCTGAAATGAGTAGATCATGATTTCTGTGAGCATTTTAGTTTTGGAAATTATAAGAGAGTCGATTTCTCAAAGTTGGGAAATAAATAAGAAGAATAAATTGGATCTTATACACTCAAATGTGTGGGACCAGCCACGATAGATTCTCATGGAGGATACCAATACTATGTTACTTTCATTGATGATTGCACAAGAAAGGTATGGTTTTATTATATTAATCATAAATATGATGTTTTCAAAACTTTTAAAAGATGGAAATCCCATGTTGAAAATGAATCGAAATTCAAATTTAAAGTACCTTAGATCGACACTAGTGGTGAGTAATTTATGCAAGGATTTCAATGATTATTTTTTAGTAAATGGAATACGTAGAGAAAGGATAGTTCATAGAACACCACAGTAGAATGGTGTTGTAGAGAGAATGAACAAGAAAATCATGGAATGATCTAGAAGCATGAGGATACATGTTGGATTTCCCTTACATTCTAGGTGGAAGGAGTAGACACAATGGTTTATTTGATTAATCGTGGACCTCTAGTGCCTTGAATGGTGGAATACCGAGAAGAAGCTTGGACTAGAAAAGAGGTAGATCTTTCTTTTCTTAGAGGATTTGGATCGAAGCTTTTGTGCATATTGATAAGGAAAATAGAAAGAAATTGGATGCTAAATTCAAAAGATGTACTTTCATTGGTTATGGATCCGGTGATTTCAGATTTTGATTTTGGGATTTAGAATGTTCTAAGATAATTAGGAGTTGTGACATTGATTAGAATGAAAAGAGAATGTATATGGATCACATTTTGGTACCCAAAGGTGAAATAGTGGAGAAGTTTGTGGATGAAAATGAAATTTTGGATTCAAAATCAACACCTATAGGTTTACATAGTAATCAATATCGGTTTACCCACTGATTGACATCGGTCCCTCAGATCTGGCATTGGTTAGCCAAACCAGCATCAAGAAGATGATCAATGTAAGCTCACTGTCGGAAGTAGATACAAATCTACGGGAAGAGAAGATTGAGCCTCTGGAACCCCAAATCTCAGTGAGAAGGTCACAAATGGTAAGACCTCCAGAAATATTTTCACCTTCCTTATCTTAATTATTATTGACTAATAGTGGTGAACTAGAAATATTGAAGAAGAAATTCAAGATAAACCCCACAAGTAAGTGGGAGCATGGCTTGAATGAGGAGATGGAATCCTTAGAGCAGAACTAAACATGGAATTTGGTTAAGTTTCTAGTAGGTAAAAGAGCATTGCAGAATAAGTGGGTTTACAAGATCAAGGAAGAAGAGGGTGGATAGAAGAGATCAAGTAAGGCTTGTAGTAAAGGGATTTAAAAAAAGAAAGTAGGTATTGACTTTGGTGAAATGTTTTCTCCTATTGTAAAGATGAATTCTATTCATATTGTATTGAGTTTAGCTACTGATAGAAGACTTGTATTTATAGAAACTTGGTGTCGAAGGCATTTCTTCATGGTGATTTAGATGAAGAGATTTATATGAATCAACCTCTTGGGTATGAAGTCAAGGGTAGGAGAAACTTGTGTGCAGATTGAAAAAGATCCTATATGGGCTCAAGAAAGCTTAAGGAAATGGTATATGATGTTTTATAGTTTCATGCATGAACATGGTTATTTGAGATTTGAATCGACCATTATGTTTACTTCAAGATGCTTAAAAATGGGAGCTATATTATTTTTTTCTTGTATGTGGATGATATGCTTATTGTAGGATATAGTATATGTAGGACATTGTTTAGATTAAAGAAAATTTAGCTCACACATTTGTAATGAATGATTTGGGAGCTAAAGAGAATCCTTGGCATGAAAATTCACATAAATAGGAAAAAGAGGAAGTTGTATTTGTCTCGGGAGTATTATATTAATAAGGTGTTGGAAAGGTTTAATTTGTAAAATTCAAAACCTATGAGTATATCTATTATTGGACACTTCAAATTGAGCAAATATCGGTGTTCTACATGTCACACGAGGAGGTTTAGTACATGGTACGAGCTTCATATACTTCATCGGTTGGGAGTTTGATGTATGTTATGGTTTGTACCAGACTAGACATTGCACAAGCAATGGGAGTTGCGAGAAGGTTTATGGCTAATCCAGGTAAAGAGCATTGGAAAGTAGACCAATTTATTCTCAGGTATTTGAGAGTGACATCTGGCATGTATTTATGCTTATAGAGGTTCATATAGTTCTTTCCATGGCTATTTGGATTCGAGATATGGCTGATAATTTGGATGGCGGGAGGACCATCACTCGATATGTTTTCATGGTAGGTGGCACGATAGTTAGCTAGATTTCTAGATTGTAAAATGTTGTGGCCATGTCTACTATAGAGGCTAAGTATGTTGTAGCTATAGAAGCTAGCGAGGAGATTATATGGATGAGTAGGTTCGTGGAAGAGTTAGGAAAGGAGTAAGAGCAGATTATACATTAATAGTTAAAGTGTGATTCACATGGAAAATAACTCAGTGTTTCATTATAGAATGAAACACATTCGATTGAGATATTACTTCATATGTAAGGTATTGGAGGATGGGAAACTAAAGTTGGAGAAAATTCATACAAAGGAAAACCTAAAGGATATACTAACAAAACCGTTGGTAAAGGATAAGTTGGAGCTACACTCCACTTCTATTGGTCTTCGAGTTTGAGACTCTAAGAAGGAGAAACAACCCAAAGAAAAGAATCAAAGGATGGAGTTGTACGATATAGTGTAGTAATTTATGTCCAAATTGGATATTTTTGAGTTTTGGAGCTTAATCGCTTCACTAGCATGCTTTTACAAACTTGCTTAGAACACACTGATAATCGACGCGTCGGTTGACAAAAATTTTGTTGGTCACCCATGGTGGTATTGGTCAGCCAAGGAGGAGGCGCATCGGTTAAGGCTAGCTAGAATTGATTTCCTATGTGTGACTCCTATAATTAAGTTGTGGGAATTAGATCTATCTTTAGTTGTGAAGTGAATCTAATGGTTGTAATTGCATAGCTAAAGTTCCCTAAGATTGTAGCTACATAAATAAGCATAAAGATAGGGTTTAGGTAGGAAGAATTCAATTGAGAATAGAGAGAAGTTTCATTTGAGAGAAAAGAGAATTTTTATAGAATAAAGTACATGACATCGAAGAAGGTGTGGAAGATTGCAAATATTCATTGCATTTACTCTGTGATAATAAATTGGTTGTTTCTTGGTGGACGTAGCCAAAACTAGTTGAACCACGTTAAATCTTGTGTATTGTTTCTTCTTATTTATTTCCATATTGATTTTTTTCACCTAGATCCGATTAATATATCATGCACAACTAGTTTTCTATCCCCAACAAGTAGTCCACACAGAGGGAACCATGTAGATGAAACGAAAAGTGTTTCACTTAGCACTTGACTAGTTATACATTTTTGAGATTTAGAGTGAAAGATATCTCCATTACAACCCTAGTGAGAATACACATGAACGCTTTAATTTCTCATTGTATTCACATGGGGTAAAGTAAAGTTGGGATACTCAAGGTTTAATCTCCTTGGAAAACTAAGACTGAGAGGTACCTTATGACACTTAGTTGAGTGAACCATATAGGAAGTCATTTCTCCTTGAAGCCAACTTTTCCGAATCAAATCCAAACATGTTCTAAAGAGCCCTCACGAAGCACTAACTTCTCTTGGAGTCAAAAATTTATCATACAAACAAGGGGATACTACATTGAATTTGGAGCTTAGTGATATTCATCAAGAATCCTATGGCATGTTACTTTTTCCTAGTTTTTCACTTGTCTTGAGACAAGGAAAAACTCTGCCGAAGTTACGCTTAGTTTGATTCATCCCTATTTTGTTTACTCCTTTGTTTTCTTATTACCTATTTGGGAAAAAAGGAAAAAAAACATATGCGGATATAGCTAGAGATAATCCTGTCCACCATTTTTGTATTCACTTCCATGACCATGTTGCGAAAGGAAATGCAAGTGTTGAAAGTGTGAGTTGTACATCATCATACTCTAGTAGGCTTGTAATCTTAAAACCCATATTGAGACTACTTTTCATTATAACTAGGTTATCTTATCACATTCTTCCCTTGAGGTGTTTTTTTAATATTGCAAATAGTTTTTGAAAGGGACTATACCATTGTTTACAAAAGAAGGCCTAGAAGCGAGAATAAGCAAGAGAACCAGGAGAAAGGATCGAGAATCCAAATGTGAAAATGATGTTCAAAGTAGCTAAAAATAGCTACAAGACGAGACAAAACAACAAAATTCTATGCAAAAAAAGCGATAAAGGATCCATGAAAAAAACAAACAAAAACAAACAAGGACAGTGAAGCATCTCACAACTACTTCTTAGTAGCTTTATCTATGATGGTTTTGATATTCTTCAGGATTTAAACATACCCAAAGTAGTCATGTGGCGGTGTCATTATAATCCGGCTGCTCCAAGGTCTTCTTGCTTTCCTTATCGAGTACCCTAAGTGTGGTAGGAACTCCACTTAGGTTGGAGACACTCGACGTGTTGCTCAATACTCCTCAATCGCCTAAAGATGGCAATGTTGTAATCATGTCTAGTTTTGGCCTTCCTAGCGGGAGTCCAAGGAGTGTAATTTCTTGTAGATATCATCAATTTTTGCTTTGTCCACATCCTCCTCCTCCTCCTTCTTCCTCTTTCCTTTCTGTTTTGTCAAGTTTTTAACTTCATCCTTCAACAATTTCATATCATCCTCTAAGGCTTCCAGCCTTTTTGTAGAGCTTTCCAATTACACTTCCGGGGGCTGGCACTGCTGATATGCAGGAGGTCATGAGCAATTTAAAATTCATGAGAACCCTTCTCCACAGCAAGGGTCTCAAGGTTAAGCTTCCTAGAAGCCCTGGTAACCGGTCTCCGCGAGGTAGAGGCTAAGTGGGGGGCGGGAGCATCAGAAGGGGAATGGGAGAAGATGCACGGCTTGGCCGGCGGTGGGGTGACAGCAGTGGTGGCGGGGGATGGAAGAAAAAAGAGAAATAGGGCTAGCAGCAGCAGAGCTCGGCAAAGGGGAATCGAGCTAGGGGAGGATGGGAGACCAGAAACTGAGGAGACAACATTTGTGCAACAACAAAATGAGCCCTTGGTGTAAAGGAACCGCCTGGGAATGCTTTTGAAACTCAAGAATAATTGTGATATGCTTCCCACATTATAGAATATAATTGTGATACTTACATCTTGTTTCCATTGTGAAACTTATTTAAAGTCTCTATCTTGTATTTTAATGCAGCTCACACACATAGCAATTCCTTGGTATAATTAGGATTAGTTTTTGATCCTAACATTGCCTTGATTTTTTATATTGTTAAGGTTACTTTGTTTGCATCATGAGTCAACATAATTTTGAAACTAAAAATCTTGCTTTATCACAAAAATTGGTTTACGTTTGAAATAGTGTTGTTACACTACCCACATTTGTAAATTTCATTTCCCAAGACTTGGACTTTGTTTGTGTTCAAAACTAGTTTTAGTATATTTTGTGTATTTAAAATTTGACCTAAGTGGTGATATTGTGTTGTCCTTATCTGCTTTGAACCTATCAGGAAAATCATAGGGAGTAAAGTATTATTGTGATTGGTTTTAGTCTTGTGCCTAATTGTCTTGTCATACGTGATTCTTGTCATATATTTCATTGATTAGAATAGTTTATTATTTATTATTTGGCATCCTTAGTGTCACATTGACCTTTAGATTCATGACCATTTGACATTCATCATTCTTTGTGATGACTTTCACGTTGTTACCCGCTCGAATCGTTCTAGGATCCATTTCACCCTTAGAAAAACCTTTCTTAATATACCTTCTATCACAAGGATAGGGTATTAGAAATTAGCTATCAATCCTTTTTTTCCTAAGTTAATCATTGTACATTGTACATAATTTTCAAATCTTAACGAAAACATTTCTCATCAAGAAACTATCTCATCAATTTGAACATTCAAAAACATTTCCTTTATGTCTTTTGTGTTCTTTGCATGTCTATCTGGTTGTTGTTGAGCTACCCAAATCGACATATAAATTTATTCATTAGAAAGAAGTTACATCACACTATCTCATTCTAGGAACTCAACGTCGATAATTACTTATCATGACATGGTTCCTTATATGTATGACACTAAGGAATCAAATTTTCAACATTCCCATCAAAGGATGCCCATCATGGCTAAGCCTCGTTTGGTTCTTCATGCTAAATAAACCGATCCAAAGTAGCTCATTCCCCACCTTCATCTCATAGGCGGTGGTATGGCTTGGACACTTTTGATATAAATTATTATTTGGGTTCCCCCACTTTTCTTCCGATTCCTCTCAATCTTCGATGATGTTTTATCCAAAAAATATTTTGATTCCCCTTGGTCTTTTGAAGATTCTCATCATATTTATTCACCTCATGTAAGTTTTAAGTCTTAATCCTCCATTTCTTTACAAGAATCTCCTTATGAGTCACCTAAATAACATCTTCCTTTAAATATTTGTGTGGCCCCAAGTCTCACTAATCAAGAATCTAATTTGGTTATTGGACACGGTCCTCCCTTCCTTTCAGGACCTCTCTTATTCGCGGACTCAACAACCTCTTCCTCTATTGAAGATCCGGAAGAATAAAAATTCATCTATTTCGACTCATACATCATAATTTACTGCCATGATGAATGATCCTATTGCTTTCCCAACAATATGCCATCTTATAGGAAAACCTATGCTAATCAGTTCAGATCAACATATTATACTCATGAGACATTTAGATCCAAATGTACTTGGTCTCTCAATTCATCTTATTTATCAATCCAAATCTAATCCCACTTTATCTCTGATTCATTTTGATCATACCTTACACTATATTCATCCATCTTGTAAAGATCAATGTTTTTGTCCATGTCGAACCATTCACAATAAACGATGTGCTAAGATATCTTTCAACGCACTATCCAATTTGTTTATGGATGTAATAAGGGAAAATTTTCTGTCATCAAATATCTTCTTTATCTTCTACATCATTTGGACTTGTTTCTTCTATTGACCTCCATAGTAAAAAAAAAATACCCCTACTGGAGATTGATTTCTTTCAAAAATAGAAGTAATCACAGAATTCATGGGGTCACATGATGACATTCCCCTAGAGGGTAACCCACAAGAATTATATTTATACATCAATACGTTCATGTAGTATGGGGAAGAGGTGGATTTCATTCATCTAAAAATATAGGAATACCATAGGATCATCGCACTTGATCCTCCTCTTATTCTTCCATCTTCACATTCTTCATTTTGTGATGAAATGCAGGTCTAAAATTGATCCACAACCTATATTCTCATTACCCAATCATTCTTTATCTATTATGATTCCTTAATCAAAAATCTCACCATGGGTCACCACAGTATCCCATCATCTTGTTCTATATGTGGGCCACATCAAATAATCCCTTCATCATCTATTTGGGGGTCACCTCTTGATAGCCCGTTACCTTCTATTCTAGGGCCACATCCTAGTATCCCTTTATCTTCTATTTTTGGGTCACCTCAGGTAGCCCATCCTCTTCTATACTTGGGGCACATCCTATTAGCCCATCATTTTTTTATCTATGGGACACCACTAGGAAGTCCTTCATATTCTATCTTAGGGCCACATCCTAGTAGTCCTTTATCTTTAGTCTATGGGACACCTCTTGGTAGCCCATCCTCTTCAATTCTCAGACCATACCCTTTATTATTGATTACATTTTCATCTATCGATGGTTGTGGAAATCCCAATATCATTTCTCACATCATTTCTATTCGTCCACTTTATTCCTGCTACATCTTGGGATCGGACAAATCGAGATAGTAGCGTAAATGAAACTCAAGCGATTTCTTCATCAAACTTATATCACAAATTCAAAGAGATCCAAAGATCCCAACAACTCAAAAGGGCATAAATTTAATAATCAACCTCGATTTGAAAATTCACACCAATCTGACCATCAAGTATGTTGTAAAGTTCATAAACCTATGGATCGGGTACTCAAGCTCTTGCTCACAAAATCCACATTTTTAGACAAAAAAAATCATTTTGTTTAGTATGAACTCACCATGATCTTTGAGATCGTGGATAATATCACTCTTGATAAGAAAACATGCTTAATATCCCTTATCAAGGAAATCACGAACATTATTTTTATCCCGTTTTGAGTTCACGACAAAACGATCGGATAACCCCTACAAAATTTTCGAAGTGATTTTGCATTATGGCCTCTTTTAAAGAAAATCGGGTTTTCGGGTGTTACGACAGCGATGACTTGACATAAGTTTTAACATGCTTTATACCTAAGTTTAAACTGCTTTGTGTCGCGTGACCTCCGAAATCCGAAACCCGCCTTGTATTGAAAAAATCCTTTGAAATCGGGTTTTCGGAAATTCAACGCATCGGAACATACATAAGTTAAAACATGTTTTATGACATCTGACTTCCGAAATCCGAAACCCGCCTTGTATTGAGAAGACCCTTTGTATTCGGGTTTTCGGAACCCCAAAGCATCGGAACATCCATGATCAAAACATGTTTTATGCGCCATGTTCTCCGATTCCGAAAGTCGCTCAATCCTTTGTTTTATTCGGGTTTTCGGGGCTATGTAGCACCTAAGCACTTCATGTTTTGTGCTCTATGTTTTCGAAACCGAAACCGGAATGCACTAAATCTCTTCGTGTCGGGTTTCGGACCCCTCAACATCTTGACATGGCATTCATGCCGAATGGTTGGTGAGTTGGCACGTCTTGAGAAAGCTGAAGTGTATTTATTACTAATTTTCTTATAAATACGCGGATTTCCACGTCATTCTTACCATTCATATTTTTAATTCGTGGATTTTTCGCATGCTCTTCCGCTTTCAAAACCCATGCAAACTCGCATTGCCGATTGGATCGTTTGTTTTCGATCTTACTGTCTCGAATCGAAGGTATTTTCTTCCTTCTTTATTCTTGATTTTTATGAATCGATTGCGCGTATTTTCTTCCCAATTTCTTGCCAGTTGTTGAAGGTTTTCTTCCCTTCTTCTTTCTGTGTTGTTTTGGAAAGGGTTTTGGGTTTTTAGGGTTTATTTTCTTTTTGAGACTATCAATTGATGTTGTTTCTTCCAAAATTCTAATTATATGCATGATGTATGGAATATGAATAACAAAAAAGAAAGGAAGTTGTATATGTGGAAATACAGGAAAGACTTTGTTTTTGCTTCTCGGTTTTTGAAGACTGTTTTGCAGATTCAAAGGCCCGGAGTATAAAGGAAGCTTGAAGTATCGGGGTTTCTCAACATTCCGACCTCAACAGTAAGTGTCGGGAATCTCCGAAGTTCCGTCATCAAAAGTGGCGCGGGTTTCCTCCGTGTCGCCATGTGATGAGTCCGGGTTTCACTTTGTTTCCGTCATCAAAAGCAAGTGTCGGGCTTTGCCAAAGTTAAAGCAGATCAAACTTGTCGGGTTCTCGGGGTTTTCGACATCCTCTTGGCGTGTCGGGTTCTTCTCTTCTTCAGCGCATTGGTCAATCGGGATTTCGGTTTGAACAGACATCACACGAGTTAGAGTCTTTCTCCCTCCACATTCTTCATGTCGGACCCTGGTCCATCTCAGGAGAAGGCCGAGAAGTCTAGCAGGATGAAGTACAAATTTAAGAAACCAGAATCCCCATCATATATTGATTGTAATTATGATATCAGGGATACTGAACTTGGCAACATAGATATGGACGACTTTTGGAATAGGGTGAAGAGTTCTTCTCAAACCCCATGGATGATGGCTTTAGCTACGGTGGCTTGCCCCTTGCGGCGAGCTTTCCCATATGCGCTTGATGTCGAGTTTGTTTTGGCTTGTGCGTCCGATTCGACTCGGCTTCTCGTTCGATGAGGAATCATTTGGTGAGGTAGTTATCAAACTAGATGGAGCTTATTTTGATGATCTCTGAAACTACCTAATTTCGAGGAGTATGGGGACCTAAATATCAAGTCGGCTCGAGAAGGCACAGGACGGTAACCGGAAAATTGCATTAAGGATGTCAATAAGAAGTTCTTGGTCAAGTGAAAAACCCGGTAATATCTAGATTTCCAAGAACTATTCCTAGATGTGATTTCATACAAGAAATCAATGACATTATCACCTCTTGAGCGGGTTTTGGCTTCTTAGGAATCAAATTTATTTCATGGATGGATGTATCGGTTTATGGTCACCATCAAGAAGAACCAGCAAGGATTGGTAGGGAACCCTTATCGGTAATGAGATTGACTCTCGGATGCAGCGGTCTTATCGGCCAGGAAAGTTTTATATGTTCTCATATGTGGCTATCGGCGGTGGGATGAGGAGCTATCCGGGATTTGGATACTAAAGGAAGCGAGCGACAAACCCAGTCTATAAGTATTATCCTCAAATAACAAAGAAGGGTCGAGGATCATTTTAGGAGGGTGAATGACGCCTTTTTCTACGAGAACATCTGCCGGTGAACCCGGGGCTAAGAAAGACAAGGGTATCGAGGCGAAGCTTGGGTGAGGTATCTAAATGGGGATGTATCTTCTTACGGTTCAAGAAGTTTACCTACCTTGACGGTCATGTACTCGGGAGAGCCTTCAAATCTGCCTCGCATTATCGGGGATAGATTGATACTAATAGAATTGGTCGGACAGCTATTGGATTTTCACAAATTCCAATGAGCAAGCATAAGCAGTGTATCCTTCCCAATTTCTATTGGGAGATATACTTGCTCGGCAGTGGCAAAGGCTAAAAATGTTGAATGTGAACTCGGGAGAAATTAAAGAAGCATATGAAGTCTCGGGATGGTTTTGACATCGAGGAGTACTTAGAACCTATGGAGCCCAACATCGCACGGGCGACATTGAGGATATCGGGTGGATCTGCGTGCTTGAAAGTTGCGGTTCGCGAGAAAAAGATAATAGTAGGTTAACTATTAATGAGATTGAGCCATGCTAGAGCTTTCGATTTGCCGGATAGCACACTGACAATGAAAGTGTGTTGGATATGTCCTATGATGGGCTTAATGAAGATCGATACGTTTTCCCGCCTATTGATTGGTCGGCGGCGAAAAAGCCTCTATCACGAGATAGGTCGGCTCTCATTCTTGCTCGCACCAAAAATGGCTCTCTTCTTGGGGCATGAATTTTAAAGATGACAAGTTTCCAAAGTTGGCTGAAAGCGGAGGTGGGGCCCTCCCGAAAAGAAAAAGGACAAAGAATCTTACGGGGGTCTATAAAAATCGGGATTCCCAAGAAGAGGAAAGAAAGACAAATCTCTTGATTGTCTCTCGGCTCAAAGCGGTGGTTGTGCAGAATCACCAACACCACCGAGAAATAGGGAGATTAATTAGAAGAAGGAGGAAGCCAGACTCTTGACTTCACCATTTGCTGATTGCTCAAGCTGGAGAGACCTTATCTCTTGCATTCAAGGCTTTGGAGGCCGAATCTGTGCCTCCCCCTCAACAACCACTTCAGCCTCCTCATTCCCCATCCACTTCTTCAAGCATGGCCAATATTTTCTCTCGGGCTCTCACCCCTCTCTCTTTGGAACCCAAGTGATCACCAACACTCCCCCTGACACTTTGTGCCTCTATTCATTGCACCTACTCTTACCACGTTGGCTCTTGTTCCCCCTCGATAGTAGAATCTTCTCCCCTTGAGAGTAGAATACCGATTCTTTACAACATTGGCAATTTCCTCGATACTCCACAATGGTTACTCGAGCAAACTCGAGGAAGAGGAAAGTGATTGTACCCCTGACCTTTGATTTCAGCTCACTTAAGGCTTCTCTGCGAAATCAGCCAAGAAACCCAAAGCGAGTTTCAAGGGTTTTGGTAGATGCTTCGAGGAGATAAGTTCGCGAGATTGCCACTCCCTCGGTGACAAAACTAGAGATGATATAACAGCTGCTTGATTATCGGATAACCGGGGTGGCTCTAGGGAAAGTAGCAATGAAGGGCGCGTGACAAGATGCTGAAAGGATTCCATAGGCGTCTTTGTGCCAAAAGTTGAAAGAAACAAAGGCAGCGAGAAATGAGCTTAAGGAAAAAGTGGAGCGGTTGTGAGAGGTTTTGATTAAACTCTCAACACCCCGGAATCCATACCATCTTCTTACGTATCTGCGGATTTGATTTCTCATCGGTGCCTACGATTGAGAAGATTGCTAAAAAAGGAAGGGTGGTTGATGAATGGATCAAAAGTTGCTCCAACAAGGGAAGGAAGTAATTCAAGGCGTGGTGAAAGTTCATCGAGTCTTTGGGGAGATTCGAAGGAAGGAGAGAAGATGGATGAGGAATTCTTGAAGAAATTGGACGACTTGATTTGACTTGTGAAGCTCTCCAGTGCTAAAGCAAATACAGCACATCTCTTGGTAGAAGAAGGCGTTCTTCCACATACGAGATAAACACTTTCGGTGACCAAGGCCATCAAGTTGAGTAAAGATCTCAGCGAAACTGCGGCAAGTTGAGAGAATCGAGGATAAATTGATCGATGGGAAAAGTGATGCGGAAGAAGAATTGCTAAAGATTTGTCGAAGGTGTCGGTTGGGAACTCGGGTATCCTATCGGCGAGATGATCTCTTCAAACAAGTTCGGGAATCTATTCGGCATGAACTGTACATGGATTTGACCTTGAAGTCATTGGTCGGTTTGTAAGGATTGAGCACACTTTAGAGGCCTTAAGAAAGCTCGCAAAGATTGAAGAAACTTCCGACGCTTTGCGATGAGTGATGTTCATGAAACTGCGAAATGTGGAATGATCATTCCACTTTGCGCTTTGATGAGAATGAAATGCAAGGCATTATTCGGAAGTTCGGGAGTTTCGTAACAAGCAGTCTCGGTGGAGGAGGAGAAAGAAGAAGAAGCAAAAGATGATGATTCGGATTAAGTCCCAACGTCCCATGTCACTTCTATTTTTAGATTGACATGTCTTTTTTATTTCCGTTTTGTCATATTTTTAATTCATGCTTTGACTTGATCTCCTGCGTGAGAGTCATGCAAAACGAAACTCCAGTTAACATGCTACTCTTTAGGATCTGTCCTGTTTTATCTCTAGTTCCTTTTGTTATAAATAAGGGATGCCTGTGCATTCAAAAGGGTCGAGAATTTTGAAGCATTAAGAGGCTATTGGAAAGGAGAAAAACTTTGTGTTTTCTTTCAATCATTTTGAAGAATAGAAGTTGATATTGTTTTCTGAGACTTTGTGTTGTGAAATATATCTTATTTAAAGGCAGTGTTCTTATGTTCATGATCTTAAAGCTATTCTTTGCATAGAATCTCGGTGTTTCTAATTATCTCGGACACTATATACGTGATCTAAAACTCGTATGATTATTTCGTGCTCTGTGTTTACTCGAAAGAAAATACGTTTCTCCCATTTCTTTTCTACAGTGCTTCTTTCAACATACATGTGATTTCTAACCTATTTCACTTACGAAAGCAATATCCTTGAATCGTGTGAATGTGGATTTAGGATTTCATCCCAACCCCAATGGTTAGATTAGTGTGAATATTGTATATATTATTTCTTGTGTTTTAGATTAGCTTGATAAGCAGGAGCCTCACTGTCTTTGAGGAGGATTTAATCCCATGTCTTGTGGTTGAACCTCATATTTTGGTTTGACAAAATATCCAACCAATGATTTTGGCGACTCATTTGGGAAATACGGATCAATAGTATAAAGCTTATCCTCTCGGTGTCTGGCGACTCCATATTTGCCTTATTTTTAATAAGATCTCCTTTCAGTTCAAGCTGGCGGGAGGATCTTCACTCGGTCGCCGAGCTCAAGGTGAAATTGATCCACTCTTGATTTCTGCGGCTGACACAATTTCAGCCTTTCTCCCAACAGCGTTGTCTCTAACCGAACCAGAAGTTCTTCGCCTGTTCGGAGAAACCGGATCCCTGAAGAACGGGAAGCATCTGCAACTTGTCGTGCACTACTCTTGTCTGATACTCGGATCCCTGTACGCACTCTTTTCAGAAGGATGGCGGTTCAACCTGTGCCTTGGGGTGCAGTTATTGGTCCTCTTTCCTTGACTCCTCCATTGAATGAGTTACCACGTGGATCTCGTAAAAATATTCCCAAGTTCAATGGAGATGGGAAGCAGCATCCTGATGAGCACATTGCATCTTTCTTTGTTGCATGCGGTGTCCTCGGAGTGGCCCACGAAGATGTCTCCGTTCGACTCTTCGTTGAAACGTTGCAGGGAGCAGCAGCTGAATGGTTTTATCACCTTCCAAATGCATGCATCCCAAACTGGGCTACCATGCGGACTAAGTTCGAAGCACGTTTCAAACCAGCTGAAGATTCTCATGCTTTGTTAGCTCAGCTCACGCATATGAAGAAGGAATCGCATGAACCTATGCGGGAATTCGTGGCTAAGTTCAACAAGCTGATCCGGAAGATTCCAGAAATAGCTGTACCTACTCCGGAAAACCAAAAATGCTTTTTCATCAATGCTCAACCTCCTGATATAAGCTTTTTATTACGAAGGTCGGTTATCCCAGATTTAGCTCTTTGCTCGGTCAGCGACTCTTTGAAATAGAGGATGATCTCATCTTAGCGGAAGGATCAAGAAAGATATACCCAAAATCAAAAATCAAGGTTCTTCTCAAGGTATCTTGACCCTATGTTTCAAAAAATGGCTAATGATTTGATTGCTTTAAAAAGCAAGTGTCTCGGTGGTGAGCAATGTTCCATATCGGGATATCCCTAGATGGAATTTTAATAACAATGGTGTACTACGAGAGATAGGCCACGGTTAGCTCTGCTCGGCCGAGGTTAGCAATTGAAGCTCACTTTGTTAATGCATCGGTGGAAATAATTGAAGAAGATGATGAACCGGAAGAACAAGATTTCCGTGAGGATTTGAAGCTTCGGGATATCTTTGATGAGTCTTATGATGAGTCATTTGGCGACTCCGGCATTGGTTATTTGGAATATGATGAAGATGAATGTGAGCGGATGGTGATCATTTTGCTGTTTTCACTCGGTCCCGATCTCGGGTTCCCAGAAAGCCTCGGAAAATACTAAGGAGAAGAATAAGGAACCTCCTGTATCCATAGTTAAGAGGGGTACCCCTATTTCGGTGCAAACTGAGAGAGAGGTTACTAAAAAGACAGCTGCTCCTTATTCTCCTTCTCCTAAGTCAGTGCCCAGCACAAGCTCATGTAATTAGAACTGAACCTACCATCATTCCTTCTTATACTGCTTTTGATATTATTGATCATGCAAAGAGAACCAAAATTCAAATGTCAGAAGCAGAATACCTTCATCAAATCCTGAACAGTTTGAAAAGCTAGCCAAGTTTATCAGAAGTAAAGCGGCTATTCCATCACCTTCAAAAGGTCTCCTTCCAAATCCTACTCAACCCACACCTCAGAATAATCTGACCTCTGCTTCTTCCTCAGGAAAGATTGAACCATTTTATTTGTCTCTACTTATAAATGGGTTTAAACTCAGCAATTGCATCATTGACTCAGGGGCCTCTGATAATGTTATGCCCGCAAAAGTGGCCCATGCCCTTGGGCTTACTTTGACTAAATCATATGGACGGTGCTATTCCATGGAAACTAAACAAGTCCCTCTGATTGGTCAAATTAAGGGCCTTACGATTTGCATTTGTTGCCTTCCCTGAGAAGAGAGTGAAAATGACTATTCTGGTTGCTGACATTCCTGCGGCTTATGGTATCCTCTTGGGTAGAGGATTTTGTAAAGATGTCGGAGGAGAGATTAGTATGGATTGGACCAAAGCCAAGATCCCAGTCAAAGGGGTTCAACAGGTTCTTCATCCTGAACCGCAGGCAAAGTATTTGGTGACCAAATCAGATGATCCTAAGGCTCAGATCCTTTTCGAAGATGCTAGCTTTGGGAATTATTTCATGGCTTCAGAGATACCCATTGTAGATGTGGAAGAGGAAGATCCCAATGCAATTTGGATGCTCGAATTTGATGGTAGCTGCTCAGCCTCTGGATCAGGGGCTGGTGTTGTTCTCATATCTCCTAGCTCCGAGATTTTCCCATCAGCTTATAAGTTGCAATTTGATAATACTAACAACACGGCCGAATATGAAGCCCTGTTATTAGGATTAGAATTGGCCAGACAGAAGGGAATCAGGAATCTCAAGGTTCAGGGGGATGCGGAGCTGATTGTTAATCAGGTCAGGGGTATATATCAGGTGAAAAATGATCGGTTGAGGCATTATAGGAACAAAGTGTGGGATAGTATAGAATGCTTTGATGCATTTTCTATTAAGGCAGTTTTAAGAGATTATAATGACAAGGCTGATTCTTTGGCCGTATCTGCATCTCTTCTTCTTCCTCATCCTCAGTTCAAGCAAGACACATACTCTATCGAGATTGTGTACCGCCCTAGCGTCCCAGATAATGCAACTCACTGGCAGGTATTCAATGATGATCAACAAGTGTTGGCTTTTCTAGAAAAGGCTGACAATTTCAGTGAGCTATATTTTGAAGGTTCGGAATCAGCCTTTCGTGAAACTATTTCAGATCCATATCAAGAGGTTGATGGTGAATTTATCCAGCTGAAAGGCAACAAGATACCAAAAGGTCTGGTTTCCCTGGAGGGTCTGTTTGACAAGCATGATCGCTTTATCCAAAACAAAAGGCAAGTTGAAGGAGCTTCTTCCTCTGAAGTAGATCAAATCAATCTAGGTTCATCTGATCAACCTCGGATGGTGAATATCGGTAAATGTTGTTCTCCTGAAGAGAAGGTAAGATTCACTTCGCTTTTGAAGAAATACATCGATGTGTTGGCCTGGTCTTATGCAGATTTGAAATCCTTCAAGCCCAAAGATGTACAGCACAGTATCCCTTTGAAGCCTGATGTGAAGCCGTATAGACAGAAGCAAAGACATTACAATCCGAAGATTTCAGGGACTATCCTGGCAGAAATTCAGAAGATGTTAGATGCTAGAATTATTTTCCCAATCCATCACTCCACTTGGATTGCAAACATTGTCTGTCAGGAAGAAGAATGGCGAGATCGGTTTGTGTTGACTTAGTAACTTAAATCGAGTCCTCATTTGAAGGATAACTATCCCTTGCCTATCATGGATCGGGTATTACAAGCTGTAGCTGGATCGGAAATGTTATCCATGCTCGCGGGTTTTCGAGGATATAATCAAGTCGAGGTAACCACGAGAAGATCAAACACAAGGCGGCTTTCACGACCCCATGGGGTACCTTTGCTTCTGAGGAGGATGCCATTCGGCTTGATTAACGCGGAGCTACTTTTGAGGGCTATGGATCTAGCATTCGAGAGATCGATGGGCAAGGTCATAGTCGTGTATTTGGATGACTTGACCGTTTTTCTAAAAAGCGGAGTGATCATTATGGTCATTTAGAGCAGTACTTTTAAGATACGAGGCGTCACGGGATTTCGTTGAATCCTAAGAAGTCCATGTTCGGGGTTACAGAAGGAAAGCTGCTGGGTCATATTGTGACTAGAGAAGGAACTAAAATTGACCCAGAAAGGGTAAAGGCTATTCAGAGCCTTACCTTGCCCTGAAGTAAAACAGGAGTTCATTCTTTCTTCGGAAAGGTTAATTTCTTGAGAAGATTTGTACCCGATTTTGCTGACAAAACCAAGGATATCCTTGGAATGATGAAAGGTAAAATTCCATTTCGATGGAGTACAGAAGGGAAGCTGGCATTTGAAGAAATCAAAAAGGCAGTTGCTTGTGCTCTGTCTTAGTATGTCAGAGACTTGAGAAAGATTTCATCATGTATAGCTATATTCTACCCACAGTGTCAGCGATCTGATGCAGGAAAATGGAGAAGGCATTGAAGCTCCTATCGCATTCATGAGCTGTCCGTTGAAAGAGCATGAATTGAAGATGTCGCAGATTGAAAAACATGCTTATGCGGTGGTGCGAGCGGTGAAGCATTTCGAGTACTATGTCTTTGAATTCTCATACTCGCGTTCTCGTTCACGAATCTGCTTTGTTAAATCCATTCTAACTCAACAAGAGTGGGAAGCCAGCGAGGTACTTGGATGCTAAGGTTGGGAGTATGACTTGGACATCAAACCTACCAAGTTGAGTACGAGGAAGAGGCTGTGTCGATTGATTGCGAGAGAATCATCTTTGAAGCGAGTGTGAAAGAATCGAGATACTTCTTGAGCTGCCTATGGTGCTTTTTGTGAGTACGACCAGATGAATGGTACACGGACATTGCTTTCTTCTAACTTATGGTGAATGCCCTCCGCATTTAAATCAAAAAGAAGAGGACCGTCAAGTTAAGATCTGCGAAATACCTTTTGTGGAATAATGCAATATCTGAAAGGTATTGATGGTGTCTTCTTGCGTTGTGTCGATAAATCACAACGAGGAAAAGTTATTAGAATCCTTTCATAGCCTAGCATGCGGAGGACATTTTCGTCCTCTGTAACAGCATATAAGATCTTACGGGCTAGGTATTATTGGCCTACTCTTTTCCGGGATTGGCGAGAATGGGTGTCTAAATGTGAAGCTTGTCGACATTTCGTTGGTCGTCCCAAGCTAGCAGCTCTTCCTCTGAAGCTTTGTGGTGATTGAAGAACCTTTTTCGCCAATGGGGATTGATTTTATCGGAACATTGAATCTGCTTCGAGTCTTTGGACACAACTATGTCTTGCTGCTCTGATTATTTTACCAAGTGGGTAGAGGTGTACCCGATCAAGCAAGCGACTTACGAATTTGTTTGCAAGTTCTGAAAAGAAAACATAATCGTCGATTTGGTGTGCCTCATAAGATCGTAGCGGATAATGCCTCTAACTTCTCGTCACATGAATTAACGAGAATTTGCTATGGATTCGGCATTACTGCGGCCCATTCATCTGATTATTATCCCCAGGGCAATGGGCAAGGTGAGTCAGTGATAAGAATCAGTTCTTATAATCAGGAAACTAGTAGAAGAAAATCAGAGGACATGGCACAAAGCATTGTATGATGCGTTGTGGGCTGATCGGATCACTCCAAAGCGAGCCATAGGGATGTCCCCTTTTCAGTTGCTATACGGGATTGATGCTGAAATTCCTATCTCAGTAGAATTGCCGGCCTTGCAGTTGGCGAAAGCGGTTGAAGATGTAGCTTTTCAGAATTCTATCGAAAAGAGGGTTATGTACCTAACCAGGCTAGAAGAAGAGCGAATTAAGGTGGTTGATCGTATAGCAGATCATCAGAGCAGGGTGAAGAAGATTTTCGATAAAAAGTCAAAGCAGCGCAACTTCCAGATTGGAGACCTGGTGTTGCTTTGGGATAAAAGGAGAGAACAGAAAGGAATGCATGGAAAATTTGATTCTTTATGGAAAGGACCTTTCAAGATCCACGAGTTGAATGGTGAAAATAGTTTCCTTCTATCATATCTGGATGGAGGGTTACTCCCTTTGCCTTTCAGTGGACAACATCTAAAGCTGTTCTACCATTAATGCAAGATGCTCTCTTGCATTGTACATATTTTGCTTTTTGTTGTGTGTTTGCTTTTGGTTTTCTTTCTTTCTTTCTTCGTTTTGTTTTGTTTTGGTTTTCTCCTTGACCCCGTAGCCTAATGAATAAGACCAGAGATTCTGAGTTCTCTTCCTTTGGTATTACAAAGAAAGTCCCCAACTGGAGCCATTTGTTATCCCGTTTTGAGTTCACGACAAAACGATCGGATAACCCCTACAAAATTTTCGAAGTGATTTTGCATTATGGCCTCTTTTAAAGAAAATCGGGTTTCGGGTGTTACCAACAGCTCGACATACCTAAGTTTAAACCTGCTTTGTGTCGCGTGACCTCCGAAATCCGAAACCCGCCTTGTATTGAAAAAATCCTTTGAAATCGGGTTTTCGGAAATTCAACGCATCGGAACGTACATAAGTTAAAACATGTTTTATGACATCTGACTTCCGAAATCCGAAACCCGCCTTGTATTGAGAAGACCCTTTGTATTCGGGTTTTCGGAACCCCAAAGCATCGGAACATCCATGATCCAAAACATGTTTTATGCGCCATGTTCTCCGATTCCCGAAGTCCGCTCAATCCTTTGTATTCGGGTTTTCGGGGCTATGTAGCACCTAAGCACTTCATGTTTTGTGCTCTATGTTTTCCGAAACCCGAAACCCGGAATGCACTAAATCTCTTCGTGTCGGGTTTTCGGACCCCTCCAACATGCTGACATGGCATTCATGCCGAATGGTTGGTGAGTTGGCACGTCTTAGAAAGCTGAAGTGTATTTATTACTAATTTTCTTATAAATACGCGGATTTCCACGTCATTCTTACCATTCATATTTTTAATTCGTGGATTTTTCGCATGCTCTTCCGCTTTCAAAACCCGCAAACTCGCATTGCCCGATTGGATCGTTTGTTTTCGATCTTACCTGTCTCGAATCGAAGGTATTTTTCTTCCCTTCTTTATTCTTGATTTTTATGAATCGATTGCGCGTATTTTCTTCCCAATTTCTTGCCAGTTGTTGAAGGTTTTCTTCCCTTCTTCTTTCTGTGTTGTTTTGGAAAGGGTTTTGGGTTTTTAGGGTTTATTTTCTTTTTGAGACTATCAATTGATGTTGTTTCTTCCAAAATTCTAATTATATGCATGATGTATGGAATATGAATAACAAAAAAAGAAAGGAAGTTGTATATGTGGAAATACAGGAAAGACTTTGTTTTTGCTTCTCGGTTTTTGAAAACTGTTTTGCAGATTCAAAGGCCCGGAGTATAAAGGAAGCTTGAAGTATCGGGGTTTCTCAACATTCCGACCTCAACAGTAAGTGTCGGGAATCTCCGAAGTTCCGTCATCAAAAGTGGGCGCCGGGTTTCCTCCGTGTCCGCCATTAACTTGATGAGTCGGGTTTCACCGCTGTTTCCGTCATCAAAAGCAAGTGTCGGGCTTTGCAAAGTTAAACAGATCAAACTTGTCGGGTTCTCAGGGTTTTCCGACATCCTCTTCAGCGTGTCGGGTTCTTCTCTTCTTCCAGCGCATTCAGTCAATCGGGATTTCCAGTTTGAACAGCATCACCTGAGTTCCGAGTCTTTCTCCCTCCACATTCTTCATGTCGGACCCTGGTCCATCTCAGGAGAAGGCCGAGAAGTCTAGCAGGATGAAGTACAAATTTAAGAAACCAGAATCCCCATCATATATTGATTGTAATTATGATATCAGGGATACTGAACTTGGCAACATAGATATGGACGACTTTTGGAATAGGGTGAAGAGTTCTTCTCAAACCCCATGGATGATGGCTTTAGCTAATAGTGGCTTGCCCCTTGCAGCGAGCTTTCCCATATCGCTTGATGTCGAGTTTGTTTTGGCTTGTGCGTCGATTACGACTCGGCTTCTCGTTCGTTGAGGGAATCGGGTGGTGAGGTAGTTATCAAACTAGATGGAGCTTATTTTGATGATCTCCTGAAACTACCTAATTTCGAGGAGTATGGGGACCTAAATATCAAGTCGGCTCAGAAGGCCTGGGACAGTAACCAGGAAAATTGCATTAAGGATGTCAATAAGAAGTTCTTGGTCGAGGCAAAACCCGGTAATATCTAGATTTCCAAGAACTATTCCTAGATGTGATTTCATCAAGAAATCAATGACATTATCACCTCTTGAGCGGGTTTTGGCTTGCTTAGGAATCAAATTTATTTCATGGATGGATGTATCGGTTTATGGTCACCATCAAGAAGAACCAGCAAGGGATTGGTGGGAACCCTTATCGTAATGAGATTGACTCTCGGATAGCGGCGGTCTTATCGGCCAGGAAAGTTTTATATGTTCTCATATGTGGCCTATCGTGCCAGTGGGATGAGGAGCTATCCGGATTTGGATACTAAAGGAAGCGAGCGACAAACCCAGTCTATAAGTATTATCCTCAAATAACAAAGAAGGGGTCAAGGATCATTTTAGGAGGGTAAATGACGCCTTTTTCTATGAGAACATCTGCCAGCTGAACCCAGGGCTAAGAAAGACAAGGGTATCGAGGCGAAGCTTGGGTGAGGTATCTAAATGGGGATGTATCTTCTTACAGTTCAAGAAGTTTACCTACCTTCGGACGGTCATGTACTCAGGAGAGCCTTTCCGTCTGCCTCGCTATCCAGGGGATAGATTGATACTAATAGAATTGGTGGGCAATTTATTGGATTTTCACAAATTCCAGCGAGCAAGCATAAAGCAGCAGTATCCTTCCCAATTTCTATTGGGAGATATACTTGCTCGGCTTGTGTGCAAAGGCTAAAAATGTTGAATGTGAACTCAGGAGAAATTAAAGAAGCATATGAAGTCTCGGGATGGTTTTGACATCAGGAGTACTTAGAACCTATGGAGCCCAACATACGCACGGGCGACATTGAGGATATACGGGTGGATCTGCATGCTTGAAGTTGCGGTTCGCGAAAAAGATAATAGTAGGTTAACTATTAATGAGATTGACAGCTAGAGCTTTACGATTTGCGGATGGCACAAGCCCTGGACAATGAAAGTGTGTTGGATATGTCCTATGATGGGCTAATAATGAAGATCGATCGTTTTCCCACCTATTGATTGGTGGGCGGCGAAAAAGCCTCTATCACGAGATAGGTCGGCTCTCATTCTTGCTCGCACCAAAAATGGCTCTCTTCTTGGGGCATGAATTTTAAAGATGACAAGTTTCCAAAGTTGGCTGAAGCGGAGGTGGGGCCCTCCCGAAAAGAAAAAGGACAAAGAATCTTACGGGGGTCTATAAAAATCGGGATTCCCAAGAAGAGGAAAGAAAGACAAATCTCTTGATTGTCTCTCGGCTCAAGCGGTGGTTGTGCAGAATCACCAACACCACGAGAAATAGGGAGATTAATTTAGAAGAAGGAGGAAGCGAGCTCTTGACTTCACCATTTCTTGATTGCTCAATTGGAGAGACCTTATCTCTTGCATTCAAGGCTTTAGGCGAATCATGCCTCCCCCTCAACAACCACTTCAGCCTCCTCATTCCCCATCCACTTCTTCAAGCATGGCCAATATTTTCTCCGGGCTCTCACCCCTCTCTGCTGGAACCCAAGTGATCACCAACACTCCCCCACAACTGTGCCTCTATTCATTGCACCTCTTACCACGTTGTTTCTTGTTCCCCCTCCAATAGTAGAATCTTCTCCCCTTGAGAGTAGAATACCGATTCTTACAACATTGGCAATTTCCTCTGATACTCCACAATGGTTACTCGAGCAAACTCAGGAAGAGGAAAGTGATTGTACCCCTACCAGCCTTTGATTTCAGCTCACTTAAGGCTTCTACTGCGAAATCAGCCAAGAAACCCAAAACAGTTTCAAGGGTTTTGGTAGATGCTTCAGGAGATAAGTTCGCAGAGATTGCCACTCCCTCGGTGACAAAACTAGAGATGATGTAACAGCTTGCTGATTATCAGATAACCAGGGGTGGCTCTAGGAAAGTGACAATGAAAAGGGCGCGCAACAAGATCTGAAAAGGATTCCATAGGCGTCTTTGTGCCAAAAGTTGAAAGAAACAAAGGACAGCGAGAAATGAGCTTAAGGAAAAAGTGGAGCGGTTGTGAGAGGTTTTGATTAAACTCTCAACACCCCTGGAATCCATACCATCTTCTTACGTATCTGCGGATTTGATTTCTCATCGGTGCCTACGATTGAGAAGATTGCTAAAAAAGGAAGGGTGGTTGATGAATGGATCAAAAGTTGCTCAACAAGGGAAGGAAGTAATTGAGGCGTGGTGAAAGTTCATCGAGTCTTTGGGGAGATTCGAGAAGGAAGGAGAGAAGATGGATGAGGAATTCTTTGAAGAAATTGGAATGACTTGATTTGACTTGTGAAGCTCTCAGTGCTAAAGCAAATACCAGCACATCTCTTGGTAGAAGAAGGCGTTCTTCCACATACGAGATAAACACTTTCGGTGATCAAGGCCATCAAGTTCGAGTAAAGATCCTCAGCGAAGCTGCGGCAAGTTGAGAGAATCGAGGATAAATTGATCGATGGGAAAAGTGATCTGGAAGAAGAATTGCTAAAGATTTGTCCGAAGGTGTCAGTTGGGAACTCAGGTATCCTATCAGCAGATGATCTCTTCAAACAAGTTCAGGAATCTATTCAGCATGAACCTGTACACGGATTTGACCTTGAAGTCATTGGTCAGTTTGTAAGGATTGAGCACACTTTAGAGGCCTTAAGAAAGCTCAGCAAAGGATTGAAGAAACTTCCGCCGCATGCCCCAGTATGTTCATGAAACTGCGAAATGTGGAATGATCATTCCACTGCGCCTGATGAGAATGAAATGCAAGGCATTATTCGGAAGTTCCAGGAGTTTCGTAACAAACAGTCTCAGCTGGAGGAGGAGAAAGAAGAAGAAGCAAAAGATGATGATTCGGATTAAGTCCCAACGTCCCATGTCATTTCTATTTTTAGATTGACATGTCTTTTTTATTTCCGTTTTGTCATATTTTTTATTCATGCTTTGACTTGATCTCTGCGTGAGAGTCATGCAAAGCTGAAACTCGATTAACATGCTACTCTTTAGGATCATCTGTTTTATCTCTAGCTTCTTTTGTTATAAATAAGGGATGCTGTGCATTCAAAAGGGTCGAGAATTTTGAAGCATTAAGAGGCTATTGGAAAGGAGAAAAACTTTGTGTTTTCTTTCAATCATTTTGAAGAATAGAAGTTGATATTGTTTTCTGAGACTTTGTGTTGTGAAATATATCTTATTTAAGACAGTGTTCTTATGTTCATGATCTTAAAGCTATTCTTTGCATAGAATCTCGGTGTTTCTAATTATCTCGGACACTATATACGTGATCTAAAACTCGTATGATTATTTCGTGCTCTGTGTTTACTCGAAAGAAAATACGTTTCTCCCATTTCTTTTCTCTACCGTGCTTCTTTCAACATGTGAGTTTCTAACCTATTTCACTTACGAAAGCAATATCCTTGAATCGTGTGAATGTGGATTTGAGGATTTCATCCCAACCCCCAATGGTTAGATTAGTGTGAATATTGTATATATTATTCTCTTGTGTTTTAGATTAGCGATAAGCAAGCAGCCTCACTGTCTTTGAGGAGGATTTAATCCCATGTCTATTGTGGTTGAACCTCATATTTTGGTTTGACATATTTATTTCTATCAAACATTTTCGAGATAGCTTACGCTGGGGCATCCTTGCTCCTTCATAACATTTCAGCGACTCATGTTCATCATCATGATGGACCTATCTATCTTGGCCCCGATCCTATCTTCTATGCATGAATATTTTTCCTTTGTATATTCCCATCTAACGTTGGGGGAATTTTCATATCTTCATGTTCTTGCATACACGCCCTGGCATTCTCCCTTGTACATCCCATCTTGTCATTGGGGCATCCATGTTTATTCATTTATTGTTCATAGCCTTAGAAAAATTCTAGAAAATCATCAAAACATTCAAATATGTTTCAAAACTCCGAAAACATTCAAATATTTTATTCAAAAAAATCAAAACATTTAAATATATTTCAAAAATTCAAAACAATATTAAAATTTCAAAAAAGAAACCCAAAAAGGGTAAAATCATTAAAAATCCAAAAATTCAAAAAAATTCAAAAATTGGTAAATAGCATGCACGCAGTGATTAAGCCTATATCAAATGCATTTTCCTCAAACATTGAAATTTTTCCAACAAAAACATATTTCTTTAGTTCTTGTTTTCTCTTGTCTCAAACGAATCGCAGATCATTATGATCTACATCCATTAACAAATTTGGTTTTCTTACTATTTATGTTACACTCGCATAATAATGAGTTGTCGAGTGATGTGTCATATTGCATGAATGATTTTTCATAGGACTACTTGTGTCTTCCATTATTCCCCTTGCATGTATCCTTGTTTGGGGCACCATCTTTAACCCTTTTCGTTACAACACGAACATTTGGGAACTAATGCTTGATAATAAAAACATTAATGCAACTACCTTGAGCGTTGTTTGCTTGAGTATATGTGATTGTGCTTGTTTTCTGTTAGGTTAGCTTGAGTTTACTTTCTCGTATTAAATTGCATTGCGTATGTTGCATGGATTTAAACATTTCTTGCAATGAATAGATGTTTGTACTATATTTTTCAATGTTATTATACACTTTTTTGTATGCATATATGCTTAATAAAGGCCGATGATTTAGATCATGGGGAAAAATAATAAAACAATGTTTCTTATTGAAGATTGGATGAAAAAGGTTGTTCCCATTCCCTTTTTCATTTCTTATCACTATTAATTTTTCTTCCTATCCACTTGGGGTAATACAAATCCTTTATATCCCCATCCAATTTATTCTATCCGGTTCGATCATGTTTTCAATTTTCAATCGACTTCTTCTATCACTCCATCGACCCTCGAGGGGGCATCCTTAATTCTACTAATTTTTCTTAAATTTTTTTATGATTGTCTATTATATTTAAAGTGAATTCTTTTAGTTCACCTCAAATAGGGGCAAATATAGACACCTAAATTCCACTTACACAGTTTTATTGCTCAAAGAACACCAATCACCCTCATTCTCGACCATTTTTATTAGAATTAGTGATTTCTGCTAATTAAGTAATGTTTCTTACCATTCTGGTTAACTAATGACACTTTATTGATTAACTAACCTATTTCACATTTCATATTCCAATTGAAGATAAATTGTTAGTCATAATCCTCTTAGGAAAACAATTATTGTTTATTAGCTAATTAGGCCTATTTACCCTTGTTTTCCCTAATGAACCCTATTATTAGCTAAAACCCCTCTTCCAACAATTCAAAATCACCCCATTTCCCTCAAGACATCTCTGAACACTTAAAAATCTCATCCAAGCCTCTTAATTGACCCCAGAGTTATTAATTAAGGAACCTCACACACTAATCACTTCTTTATTCACTAATCATGATTAACAAGCCTTAATCTAATTTGTACATTTAGTCCCACATGCACCAAGATGAAAGTTTTCCCAAATAGAAAACTATAAAAATACTAAGTACTACCTTTACACTTTACACTAGGCTTTGATTTGCATATCATATAAGAAATGTGATTAACATCCAAGCTCAACCTTTGCCTAAAGTCTTGATGGGGTTAGTAGATGGGTATCTAATATGACCTTGTAGTCATTGTTGGAGAGACCATCTCACCTCTCTTGGAGTAGCAAAAACCTAATTTGATTTCCCTCTTAGATCTAATTAGGTCTATGTTAGTTAGAAATTCATACTAAGTAGGCATGCTTTAGCTAGGATTGATTTATATCATGTTAGTTGTTTCAAGCATTCCATTAAGCTTTTATCATTGATGTAACTATTGTTAGATTTAATAAGAAATTTTTAATTAGACTATCTCGGTGTTATTATTTGATGAGTGTCGTTGGGGTGCATACTTTAATTAATTTAATTTTTCAATCTAGAGGGGCACAATGATTGTTTTCAACAAAGGGAATAGTAGGAACACATACTCAACATGGGTTTCTATCTTAAAAATAATAATTCATTAAACTAATCATTATTACAAATCAAATGCGTGAAATTAAAGTAATGGAATTGAAATAAAAAATGGAAGTTAACTAAAATATTAACATTAAGGACTCCTTTGCATTCAGAAAGAAATAGTAAACTTGTAACAATAGTTGTTAAAGAACAAAGAAATAAAGTAAGAATGAATCAACCTCTCATTGGGTAGGAGTGTCCCTTCCTCCTACCCTTCGATCAAGTTTGTACGAGCTTCTAGAAAAATAAAATCTCCTGAATTTGATCTTTATTGAATTCCAAATATGTTACTAAAATTGAAAAATATAGAACTCTTAACTCTAATTACATTCTCTCTTAAAAAAAAGATTCCTAGTCTCTCCATGAGACATAGTTATTACGAATGCCTACTTCTAAATCTAACTAACTTTTAAACTAAGCAATTCCCTTGATTCTTGGTAATACATTAATGGAGGAAAAATTTAGTAGATGTTTGATCTTGAAGTGTTTATAATAAGCGAAGGGGATCTGTGATTGAATCATTGAAGAGTCAATCACCCCTATAAGATTCTCCAAATCATAAGCTGATTAAAGAAATTGAAGTGATGGTGAGTCTTGAGTCAATATTGATTCTCTCTTCTTGTGTCTTGAATGTTGATTGATAAATGGCGATGATTCATGGCAAAAAAAGATGTTGCCATATGGAATTCTAGAAACTAAGTTATCTACATGCGTGTTTTGTCACCTAATATTTGAGGGATCGAATTTGATGAGCTAGATGCTTGAATTTACTATCTTTAGGCCTTTATTGATGAGGATGAGATTCATGCACGAATACATGAACCAAAGTCCTACACTTACACATGAAACAAATTCCTACACCAACATATGTACTAATTCTGCACTCAATATAATTCAACATATGCACTTTTTGCTACGTAATTAATGTTTATCCATATTATATTCAAGCCATTCATGCACAATAATTAACAAGATGAAACATCAAAAATACACACAATAATTACCCATAAACATTTTAAAGTAGTAAATATAAAGTATGTATTTTTCCATCATGCATAATAATATCAAAAGTAGTATAGGTTCTAATAAGGCTTAAACATAATTACACAAGGTTTATTATGAAAAAATGGGGCTCATCACCTCCCCCTGAATAGAGATTTAGGTGGTCTTTCTGCTACCTACTTAAGGAGTTCTACTATCCTAGAACAATTATACTCATTTGTGAATGTATGTCATGTCTCATCAACTATTGTATCAGAAAGCCCAAAGTGATCCACCACATTCTTTCACCAGGTAGTATAACTATCTTCTTCCTAATCATTAGTTGAGTTACATCTTGGTATTGGTGCAAAGAAGAAGAGGTGTCCTATAGCACATTCAATCCACTACTCCTTAAGTCCCAAAATAATTTTGCATACATATTTTTCCCTTTTTAAAGACCACCTTAGATTAGTGGGTGAAATGAATTCCTTCCTTTCATATGGCTCACGATGACAGTTGATATCGTAAACACTGTGATGATGTAAGAAAGTTGACATTAAAAGTGGTAATCACTTTCTCCGGAAGTTCTTGACATAATTCTACAAAATTTCAATGCACTGTCTATGAGGCGTAGACAATACATTTGTGGTCTAATCCTGTTGAAAAATTTGAGTGGTGCGGGGAAAATCATGCCTCATGAGGAGGCCTACTATAGACACTAATTGTACAAATATTTCCCTTGATTTATTTATTCACCTTGATGTATTAGGGTCAAAACAAATGACCTCAATTGAACTTCTCCCACATAAAAATTTATTGGTATTTCAATTTTCTCAGGGAGCAAGAATTTGTGCACATAAAATTCACATAATAAATTATTTTCAACATCATTTATAGCAGTGTATGCTCGTATAAATTAATGATCATATTTAAATTCAATGTCTAATCGTGCTTTATGTCTCTATTGATTTTCCATTTTAAGAGTTGTTCCTTTAAGAATAGGGCATAAAAATTAGAGGGAGGTCTGCAGGGGAGTGCCTGGTCATATAACTGACTAACATGGAAAATATTTTGTTTTAGCAACTCAATTTCTTCTTTTAAACTTGTATTCTCTTCCTCAACTCTTTTCAACCAGTAGCATTCTTCCATCCATTTGGTCACCCCCTTCAATACAATGATTTGAGGGAAGGCCTAATCTTGTTATTTCTACAAACCGAGTAACACATGTTTCCAATTCAAATTTAGCAACTTATAATACATATACTTGTGGCTCGTTTATCGCAGGACTTGTTTTAATTGAAGAGTTTCCTCTTCCTATACCATACTACTGCAGGTTCTTGAATATGTTTTTTTATTGAGAAGATAATTGATGGGAAAAACCAACATCCTTATCTCCAATAATGTTTGCAATTAGTTAACCATTTCTGGGCCATTTGAAGTTCATTTGCGCATTTTAGACAAGGACAACACATTAGGAAACAAAGTATCGAGGTGCAGAGGAGAACTAGGTTTTCCTTCCTCCATGGAGTGCTTTACCTTTATCCCTAACCAATCCTTCTTCATGAATGGATGG